>SNQN01007160.1:7478-34702 GCA_008642245.1 Bassia scoparia | reverse complement strand
ATACAAGGTAAAACTCGTCTTTAGGTTTTTATGTTGGTTTTGGATTCCAAGGTCAAAGTAGATTAGTATTTACTACTGTAGACACCTAAAAATGTCTCCCCAAAAGAGTAATTAGTGATGAAACATACCGCGTCTCAGCGATTGTTTCGACTTAGAAAAGATGCTTTTGAACTCACAAAAAGTTGAAAATACGTGGGTCATACTCGGAACTATTGAGCAAAGGACAAATAAAAGGGCAAAAACATTTTCTTTTATTTATTTTAATTATTTTCTATTTTTAGGTTTTCTTTTCTATTTTTAGGATTTTTTAAAATAATTTATATTGGTGATCTCCATAATTTCCACTTTTCATCACACTCTTCACATTTTCTGAGCTCACCAGTATTTAGATTATTTTTTCTGATTTTCTACATTTTTCTATGATTTTTATAAGTTTTTATACGCAGAAAATACAAAAAATACAAAATACACCAAAAAATACTCCAAAATACGTGGAACTTCTAGAACACTCTAAACTCCTTGCTTGGCAGAGCAAGGTGTCTAGGCTGGCGTGATATCAGGAAATCAACGAAATAAATCGGAGGGAAACAAAATATTTTGAGTTTTGGAAAAAAATATACCAGAGGCTTGCGTATATCACGCAGAGGCTGCGTATATACGCAGCCCCTCTGCGTACTTAACGCAGCCTGCGTATATAACGCAAGTTTTCTTTCCTCTCGTTTTTCCCATCGTGCCTATAAAATTAGCGTTGCCGCCTTGTCATTCGAACACAACACGCATTTTTAACTGACCGATTTTCTGAGACACACCGTCTATTCTCTCCTTCTCTTCTCTGTCCTCTAAACTGCGTATTCTCTCTCCACTCTCCTCAAACACTCTAAACAGCATCTGTTCTTGAGTTCTAGCATCGATTGTTTTCGCAAAATTTCAACAAGCAATTACAGAGTTTATTTCTGAGATTACTCCCATTAAACATCTCCTTTTTCAATCTAATTAACTTAACTATACGGGTTTCGATCTAAATTTAACAAACATGTAGAAAACTCACATTTAATTGTTCTCATGTAAATACTGTAGGGATTGTCAATTTAACGTCTTCTAACGTTCATTTCATTGTTTTCGTTCTTTTTTATTTCTTTCATTATTAACTATCAACTTGTCGATACTAACGATTCTTATCCTTGATATAGCGAATTCAAGGCGGGAAGCATTCATTTTGCTCGTTTTTTAATTATAGAACTAAACATTGTTTTGTTTGTCTTTACTATAGCATTCAAGCGGAAATTCGTTTCGCGTCTTTTATCGAACTAACCTTTGTTTGTTTGCAGATTGCAGAGAAATTGGTTTGTATATTATGTATTGAAGTCAATATACTTCCGCAAGTGTTCTTGTTGTATCACTTGTATTATTTTGCTAAACAAAGGACCGGAATTAGTGAATCACTTTAAATCAGAATTAACATACTATGTGCACCGGTTTAGGCCACCGTTTTAACTTAGACTTAATGCAAATAGGTCAACATTTCCTAGTGTTAGTGTTCTTTGTGCATTAATAGAAAACACACATTTCTAGTAATCATGATAGAATTGGAATGCATAGACCGAGTAGAGGCCGCTACATGCGGCGAATTGGGTTACAGATCATGATTCGTACCATGTCCCGAACCAATGAACTGAGTTACTGGCATCAGAACGTGGGCCATCTAATTTACAAAAGACACAACGTTTATCGGCGCCCGATACCTTTAGCACAAAATCACCAACACCTTAAGTGAACAACAGCGAGTGCGACCTTCCCTTAACCGACACACACACTAACCCAACGACACTCCTAACGCTTCGCGGAGTCACACAACGCGCCTCGACTGTAAGCCACAAGCCTCGATGGTACGCAGCCGCGCGCCCTATACGGACAGGGCGCAGGCCACGTCGTTACAATTTGAGCGGACTTTTCATGCGGGATAACACTGTTAGCAGGTGAAGTGAGACGACTAAGAAAAAGTCTCGTAAGTTCCAAATCTATGTTATTGAATTTTGTTTGCATTCTCTGCACTGTGACCCCGCATAGCAGGTCAAAAACTTAGGCACCTCTAGGTTCAATATGGCATGTTCTATGCTCGAGATCTACGCATAAGGGGAGATACTACCTTGGTTAAGCATCGATGGTAATGATCGCAAACTATGGCTAAGGCACAAGTCCTTCCCGCCACTGCCGTGTGGCACGTGTTTACGATGCAATGTGCATCATAGAGATATCTTGCAAGCATACATCGCTAATGCTGCGGTGAAAAAGCTGGAACCAAACGCATTCATTTTAGGGCCCATAGGACATACTCTTTGATAGACCGACTCAACCCACCCACCCCGACACACAGATCCTCCATCTAGAACTGACCCTAGGTGCTTGCAACATCATCAACTCATGTATGCGTGTTAAACTTAAGCTGACAAAATGTGACTATTAGGACTTAGCCTTGTCACGTATTGGCACTTAAACGCATCACATAAGCATTTAGATCATGACGCGTTTTAGTTAAGACACTTAGGAAGTTCACAACTACATTGCATATATGCACCCATCACTCTATGCTAAAAAGTCTTCTTTTTCCCAAAAAAAAAAAACAATATATAATAATAATATAAACAAAAAGAGGAGAAAAGGTTGATGCCATGCACTCATATTAGTTTGCATTGCATTAGGTTCATGCATAATAGAGAGACGGTCATGTATGGTCATGCTTGAGGCTTTGAGTCAAGTGAAGCATCCAATTAATCTGTAGTCTTATTACCTTGGCACGAATTCAAATTTGAGCCCCCCGTTTGGATCGCAAGGACTAATCAAAGGCACTAGTCTCGAGAGCATAGACAGTACTACCACCATCCAATCTCCGCAAAGGCAACACTTATATACAGAGACACAACCAACGTTCTAACTATCCTCGATCTGTCACCCAATGACGCGAGCACGTTAGGAAGATGGATGAAGCTCGCTCGAACACCGTGGCAACTTAGCCAAATCCGGATGATAAGACAATCTCGCCGCCAACTCTCTATCTCAACCGCCATGATGACCTAAGAAACATAGGAAAAATGTTCAAAGACCATAGAAACATTGGAAAACGGGACGACTTAACATATAACAACACTTAGAATGCCAGATCCTACCCCTGCCGCCAAACTCACACATCAAGTTTTCAGCCACAAGATCTCCCTCAATTCACGCAGCCAATACACTTGAACGATCCCGTCTTCCATCTTCAAGGACTTTAAGGCACCTATGTCCCTCAAGCGGGTCATTTCTGCCTCTCTAACCGAAGGTCTTTCCACTAACTCGCTTTGCGCCCGTGCTGTCAGAAATGAAGTTTTTCTCCTTGTTTGAGAAGGGATGAAAACTTGGGAAAGATCGTGGCCCTTGCTTTTATGACTCGTTACAAGGGGAACATTCAACTTCAAACCTCTTTCTCGCGAACTTGAAATTCTGAACAAGGCGAGAAGGAGGGATTTACTGCAATTCCTCGTCTTAGATGGAAAAGCTGCTGCACAACTGAGTTCAACTTGCTCCTGAACCGTTGCAATCGTGCGAAAAGTTTTCATATCAACTTTACACACAACGGTACAAAAATCATCTTCAGCTTATTTGGCCTAGATACTTTCTATAAGGTACCTACCACAATTAGTAATTGCCAATTGACGGATGACTTATTTGGAAAGAAACACAGCTCTAGCAAGTAACAACACCAAGATGGAACAGCACAGAAAGACAATTCTGGTTCTTCAACACAATATTTCATGCACTGCAGCTACCTACTGCCGTTCCGCGAAGATCAGAGTACATACACGTCCAACACTAAGCACGCTGAATCATCTTCTCATTGGGCATGACTTACACTCAAGCACAATTTGAAGCCGACTTCACACAGCACAAGCGAAGTTCAACACTATGGACCACCCAAACTCCTCTCGAGGTAAAAAAAGCAGTAGAAGTTCGGAATCCAAACCGCCTATCTGCAATCACCATCAAGGCAAAGAAAGCTCACAACCATCTGAGAGACTGGGATTTCTAAGCTACAAAGGTGCGACCAAGACATCCGGTAGAAGCATGGAAGGCTCCCACTTTACCGCCACGGTGCAAAAAAGGCAAGCCGAACAATAACACAATCCAACCCCCTCTACTCTAACATGATTTCTGTTAGTTGAGAGAGAAAAACTTTGAACCCTCAACATATCCTCATCTGTCCAGTGGTGTCAAACTGTCAATGCCACTCATCACTTTCAATGACACTCTCTGTTAATAGGCTTACTGGGCAGACCATCGACGATGACGACGGACTAACTATGAAAGGCGTACGACCCTAGTCAGCCATGCTGGAGAAGATCAATTAGAAGAAAATCCAGGAACCAAGAAATATCCTCAAAGGCACCCAGATGATAGTGCACATGTACCTCCGAGGATTGGGCGATGTATCCCTACGACCCCACATCCGCAGCATGACACTGCATACTACGTCCAAATCATCCCACGCAGAAGAGAAATCCAATCATCACAGCAACTTAAAGAAACCCAAAGCCCAAATTCGAACGTTACATGCAATTGATCGTCACCTCGAAAAAGCACCGTTGCAGGCCTCTCCTCAAGCTCTCACTTGAGATCAATGTTCCGAGCGAGACAACTCCAGAGGGTTGGTGTAATTTCAAAACCAACCCACGCTGTCTTCTCCTGAACATAGTATTCTCCATTGATGACCTGCTCCTGAGGGGCCCCATCACAATAAGGCCTTCACCTACTGTGGTGTGTAGACAGTTCAATATCCCCAATGAACTTATGGAATAAGCAGATGCATCAGCATCATGTATTGCCCTTTGAGGACTGCCTCAAAAGCTTGGAATCGCGCAATAGATGATCTTTCAAGCTAATACTTCAAACCATTCGTTGCTTATGACAATTCAAGGAGACAAGCGTCTCCGCAGCTTCATCATGACTCAACATTGCGGCTGGACCCAAGAAAAAAAGGTGAAAATTCCATTTAATGGACGTCAAAAACTTCATTCAATCTGTTCTGTGCTTACGCTGGTGCTTCCTCTGAGATCATGCATGAATCTTGGCACTATACGCTATCTTATATCTATCAGTCAAATAAAAGCTCAAATTCTCTGCATTCATGGCGCTCCTCGGGTAACTGATCGATGCATCTCCCATGAAAATCCAAGCAATAGGGAAGTCCACATTGCAAGTCCAGCATGACAATGAAGATGGAACTTCTGGGGGTTCTCAACTGCCTGTGATTGAAATTCCCCTTATTTGATGCCAATCTCCACTATCCTGCTCATAAACTGAAGAAAACAGGCTACTTCCCTGCGATGGCCTTAGGATCCAACAAGAGCATCTTCGTTCACCTCTCTTCATTTACCGCAAAAGAAATGACCAAGTCGGCTGGGATACTCTCCCACAACAGAGAAATAAGGAGGCAAACTGAAATACGTCTCCTTGAAGATAAACGAACTTAATAGTTTGACCACTTACATTCTCTCTTGTATTTAAATTTTGAATTCGATCCGCATCTTCGTGTTACTACTTTTTAGTATTGCGTATTTTTGCACATTTTGAGCCACCTCCTCTTTCGAATGGGTTCCCAACGTTCAAAGGGAAGTAACAACTCAACACCTGAAGTTAGATCTCATTGTCAGGAGTCTGCTCCGATAATCCGAGATGACAATGGATTTCTACTGTGCAAATGTGCCGCCGGTATAYRGGCTAAGCTTAAAACTTCGAAACAACCATGGAGTTCCGGAAGAWAGTACTACGGGTGTGCTGACTGGCCGGTAAGAGTCGTTCCTATAGTTAAATCAAACACAAMAATTGTMCTAAGTATTCCTACATCAATATTAAGGTTATAAATGTTATTTTATGTTCACCTATATTCAATAAATGTTGACATGTTTGTTAATTGAAAATCAGGAAGATGGAACGTGCGACTACTTCATTTGGGYGGATGATTTATACTTCAGGGAGRCGGAGGAGCTTAAATGTGGTGTTGGTGGCTCTAATTTCGTACCATTTACCAAGTACAAAAGGATGAAGATTAAGCTAAAAAGGGAAATCGATCAGTACAAGGAAAAATATGAGGATTGTCGTCACCACCGTTTAATTTTAGCATCTRTGCTCKTCATTGCGTTGTTTTGGTTGAAATTCCATTGAATTGAACTGYCTGATTAAAATTGTAATCCATCGGTAATGAAAATAATAATACACCAACTGTCGTTGTACCCAATTGTTTGAATGTGGGCCTAATTTGCTTGACCAAGTAGTTTTAATTTAGATTGGATTTGCTGTTTATTGTCTACAGATGTATGTTGGGCCTAAGTGTTTGAAGCAGGTAACCCTTTTTTGGGGCATATGTGTTGCGAAATCTATTTGTTGGCCAATTGCACACTATAATGTAAAACAAGTAAAAAAATACTTTTTAATATTTAGCATCATTAAAGCAACGAAACAAAAGTATGATCAAACTAARAAGAAATGAACATTACAGCAAAATAAATTTTAGGTTGTGTTACGTACACAKAAAATGTTACAAAACAATTCAAATTCAACAACTTCCTGCATTTGTAATACTCTGGTCCATGACCTTTCCATACTGTGTTCGTTGAGTAGATCAATTGTTTGCGTCAATGCATGTTTACACGCACCAATTCCAGTACGTCTTTACGCACCTCATTCTCCATTGACAACAAATCTTCGTCTAGAATGCATGGGCCTTCTATTTTCAKGGTAATCCTGTTAACACATTGTAATCAATAAATAATTTTCTCGATAACAAAAAAACTATAACTGGAGATAAATGTCATAGCGATCATTACCATTTGCACGCACTACAGCGGAATTCGCCAAGCTAATTTCTTTATCGCAACCAACATCTCAATCCCTGAGTTTGTCYTGCATGGAAGTTACCATAAAGACATCAACAAAAAACATAGGGTACAAATTTGAGGACGCTAAGAAGGATAAATTGCTCAACTCAAAGGGAGAACATACATTTTTGAGTTATGAGTAGTTGGAAGAGTAGTAACGGAAAACTTATTCATCCACCCAAGTGGCCAGTTATTAAACACATTTTTAAGCAACTCATCCATTGCACTCCGTTGTGGAACAAAAATTAAAACACTTAAAAGAGATGGACGACAAAACTTAACAACTGAGTATTCAAATGATCGCAAAAGATGAGTACTAAATTYAGCAAGTCCAAGTGATGTAGATCCCCCGCATTTTSTTTCTCATGAGGATCAATCACTATAATCTCTTCGCCACACAAAGAGAAMACAGCACACCACCATTGACCATTACAAYACACTGGAACAAATATCTACAGAAAAACCAAACGGGGTTAMGTTAACGTAACCACTATGAAGTACCGAAATATAATTGTAGTCAGTAAAAAYGCRAARTCGTACCTGATTTAATTTCGTGAGCGGAGTGCTTCCAAACCGCTTTGAACTCCTGACAGTTAAATCTCTATGAACATCACTGTATTAGGAGTTTACAATAGTGGTCTGCCAAAAAATGTGACATCAACTTAGAGGAGACCTTATTAATGATCACAACAATAGAGGAGATATCGCAACTTACGCCAAAGTCTGGGTCCAACATTGTCCTAGTACTACGACCAACAACTTTTTCGCCCATTCTCTCTGGTATAGAAGGCCGCAGACTCGAACGTACTAAGCAACATAAAATGAATAACAATCAAAACCGAACAATAACAATCAATACCAATCAAAGGTAAACAAAAAAAGTTATKATGGTGAATAAGGAAMCAAAAAAGCATCAASTACACTTACGTTAACATRAACSGATTTAKCCATGTGAACAAGTGTGGAGCACTCCTCGATGGTCGCGGAAAACCCTTCGACTTGCATCACAACACAATTGACGCTGCAAAAGAAGACACCAAAGTAACCAACATGGGAAAAAAAACTTCTAAGTAATAGATTACACTTAACAATAAATACAATAACCTAACTATATTCCCTGAACCTCCCATGAATACAAATTCCGCAAGTTGTTTATTGTACGTCTTCTTCCGCCATCCAGGACACGAACTAGAAACATAATCGGAACTAAGTTTTAAGGGTGCCTTTGTTTTACGCTGCTTCCTACTACGACTGCTTTCAGCATGCACAACTGACTCAACAAGAGGCGGGGTTTCTTCATGAAATACATCTACATCTAAAGGAGGAGTGGGACTGCGATCTTCATTAGGAGTGTAAGGCATATTCTCATTGACACAACAATTGGGACTAAGGATCAAGGGAAYATCATTYGMYAYAGTAYTATCAGGAAGCTTATTATYAATGTRGTTGCAAACTGATTCCGTCTCTAGCCTTACATCAGCATTCTCCACCGTAGACGCACCCATGTCCATATTTAAATCTACAGCATTTGGTGTCTCAACATTCATACCTCCACTGCCAGTAGCATCATTGTTCATTATATGCTGTCCACCTCCCAACAATCCATTAAATTGAACAAAATCAATGTCTTGAAAGAAGCCATCATTAACAAGACTTTGTCCAACTGAATTGCCATTTGGGGAATAATTTCCACCGAGTTCTTCATTAACATTACTTTGCGCATCATTCGCATTATGATTTCCATCTACATTTCCTTTGGAGATACGTTCTGCCACATAACGCTTAAGTTAACAAATAAGAGGAACTCAAAACAAGACAACATGTGCAATAGCTAACCAACAAAAATAATGAGGGTTCAAATTACCACTTCTAAGGTCCTTCAACTCAGAAGGATTAAATTGGATTGTTCGCCCACGTCTCTTCTTCGTACCAATCGTCATGGGAATCGGTATAGCTCCATTGCCAACATTGTCGGGTATAATTGTTGAAATTGCTGTAACAAGTCTGTCTGCAACATTAGACTTGCAAAGATTAACATGAGGCTCATCGTCGGCTTCAAGGAGATTCCTCTTCCCATATGAAGCTGAAACACACTGCATGACCACAACAATGTGATTAAATATGTCCATACATTTTAAAATGTTTAAACATTATTTTACATTAGTTTTAAACAATCAGGAAGCATAGTTACTCTAAGTTTGCCGTAATCCCCAGAAACCTTCAAGTCTGCTTTCTTTGCATGGTCAACTTTACTTTTGGTCCACACCATCACCCTAGGATAGGCCTCCCAATCAAGAGGAGGTCGCTTCAACCGATCCAAATAAAACAACTAACATATATGCAATACAAACTAAATTAGTGCGTTAGGCCAAAAATAAAAAGAAAAACGTACGAAAATGCATACAACAAAGAAACATTACCGCCACGTAGAACATGCAACCACCACATCCCAATGCATAGCCATGCTCATAGAAACTATTGCCGAATAACTCGATTGAATGGAATAAATGATCAAGAACGAAGGAACATCAATCATAGTTCTTGGTCGTTGCAGCAAGTGTAACTGCAGGCAACAACGACACACAAAGCCGGGGGCAAGTAGTGGGACAAAGAATATCCATCAACGCTAGCATCAAGAAGGTCGTTTTGAAGTCATCTTCCCCTATTTCATCAGATTCTACTAACAACCTAATCTCATTTCTGGGAATCCCCTTGTCACGACCTATTGGACGACTGTATTTATCCTAAATAGATGTTTGACGATCTGMCATCTCTTGGTCAACACTTTTCCAAGGAACTTTATCACCATACATAGGAATGCCTAACACCCAGTTCACTTGAGTCTTCAATAGAGGAAATGACTTACCGTCGCTGCTCACCAAAGACTTMATAGAGACATCTATTCTTGTAGCCAACCAATAACAGAGCATACGAGGCAATCCCTTTTCATACAAATGCAACAAACCCTCCATCCCCATGTCTGTAGCCCAGTTTCTCTTATGGGGAGGAAATTGTCCAACTACGCGACCAAAGTTCTCAACTCGACAATTTACATTAAGACGTTGTAGCATTAGATTGGTTACAAAACAAAAATAACATATAAATATCTGGATAACTATAGAAGCACAGCGAAACAGCAGGTAACAAACCAACCTTGGACTTCAACTCAGGAGTGAAAAGACTTCTAATCACAGTGCAAGACTGCTTAACCTTGTCACCAGCACACATGTGTTTTTCCTAAGAGAATCAAACTACGAATCAGTAAACAATAACACATCCACCATAATGGGAGACAAGGTTACATCACAACAAACAACAACACTAACCTCAACTGCCTTTGCACTCACTACTAAATAAAAGAGCAAAAGCAACACTTAAATTGTTAAACCAAAAACACAAGATTTTAAAGGAGTCACCACTAACCTTCGTTCTCCGAGTCATCATAAACTCGTTAACAGACACTTACACTGTAAGCAACACACACACATCATTCAGGATGAATTATTGATGCAATCAAAACAATTCCAAGAAATTTGAGAGTAAAAATTCACATAAAACGCAAGCCCTAACTAAATTACATCCTCTTACTTCTATACCTATCAATAAACTTAACAAATGTACATGAAACATTAAAATTTAGGGCATTACAACTTAATTTAATTCGAAACACCAACCTATGTAAGACAATTCGATTCAACCAATTATTGTTTGTCGATTACTGTCCGCCGGGAAGAATGCGCTGGAGACCAACGAACTTTCTCTCACCTTCCAATGTTCCAAAATATTTCAAATAAGTTACTGCGGTAACAACTTACAAGTCCAACTTAAACACGGTACCCATAAATTACAGACCTACCCCTCATTAATATGGTTGAAATGATGAAAATAACCTTAGTTGGTCCAAATTTGCCCAACCCAGCGTGGGATCTATCACTCCTCGAAAACAACAACGATATCTCGTAAAACTTACAGAGAGCAGAATTCTTATCACAGAACTCCGAATCCAATAATTCTTGAGCCGATTTCATGTATTTTTTCTAGATCTACAACTTTCATGAAGGAACTATTGCCAAAAAATGAACGAATGACTGAGAAAATTGCAAACTACTGGCCGAGGTTTTGGGTTATCCGAAATTGGGGTTTGTAAAATTGGTAGTTTCGAAGAAATTGTTGCATCTTTCAAGGATTCTTTGAGGATATTCCTACAACTGCAAAATAAATAAATTAAAGTTCATTATTGCGGTTTTATTATAAGAACATATCTAATCTACTAAAAATCAGCCCCTACTGCAAAAAACATAGATCTATTAATTTTTTAAAACGAAATACTGTATAAAAAATTGAGAAATACATTAACAAATCTCATTTGTCATTAAATTTATTCTTATTCATCCAAAAAATGAAGATACAATTTTAAAAAAAAAAATTACCAATTTGAGAAGTGAAAAATGTGGATCGAGCCTAGAAATCTCTTCAATCACTCCACTAATCAAGCTACCAATTTGAAAAGTGAAAAATGTGGATCGAGCCCTAGAGGAAGATTGAAGTTTTTTGTGGTGGTGGTTTTGAAGAGAGACAATATATTTGGAAGAGTGAATGTGTGAGATGAGATGATGAAATGGAAGGAATGAAAAGTGTACCTTTAAAGAGTTTTTGGACCGAAAAAATTGAGGGTGAGAAAATGAGCGGGAGATGATGAAATAGTAGGAATGGAGTGATCCGTGTGTTTGTTTATTGACCAATAGAATTGRTTTATTTGTTTCATCAAGCTTCTTTGAATCAAATGAAGGGTTGAGAGTTTGGGGTTTAAGGGTTGAGACTTGAGAGTTTGGGGTTTTAGGGTTGAGGGTTTAGGGTTTTGGATTCTTTAGGGTTGACGGAGTTTGTTACTAAATTATAAATAATCAACTTTGATCATCATTTTTTCAAATATCTATCTAATATATTGGCTTATGAGATATGACTACTGATTTGGTCTAATACAAAATCAAAATGTTACTCATTGTTATTTATTAGTATAATTTCAGTGATCTAGGTTTGGCCAACGGTAACTTACATTAACAATGATCATCTAATCTTATATATGAATTATTTATATTCACGTTAGTTTAGCTTTGATCATAATCATTTCATATATCGATCAAATGTTTCCTGTAATTGTTTTAAACTATTAATGGTTTGATTTAATATAATATATAAAAATATTACTTAGTTTCTTAGAAATTAGAATTGATTCGTGTACCATGTTATTTAGTTTCATTAGTCTAGATTAGGCTAATGGCGATTTGTACCGATGTTATTCATATCAACTTGCATAGTTATACTTATGTTAGACTATAGTTATTCAACTTTTAACATCATCCTTTGATATATTGATCTGCTTCGTAATACTTTATACGGAATATATAGGTTTATATATTAATAGTTTGATAAAATCCGATCCGAATATACGATCTAATACGAATAGACGATTTGTATTGACGTTGATCATATCATCTTGTATGTGTAATAATTGTACTTATTTTGGACTATAATTATTTAACTTTGATCATCATGCTTTAATTTCATATATTGATCTAATACAAATATACAATAAAAAAAAAATAACACACCTATATACAACTTAATCGCTAAAACTGTAATGGTTAAAGTGCGAAACTGAATTCAACGGAAGCATTTGTTAAATATAAATTGATAGTAAACAATTACCCGTTTGAACTGAAAACATACGGTTTGGTTAATCACGAATTACTCAACCCAAAACATTTAGCTTAAAATACAAGATTAAATGCAACTGAATTCAAACCGAAAAAAAATTGTTTAACTGAAAATTGAGAATAACATAATGAACTGTTTGTACTGAACCCATATGGGTTGAATCGAAATCAACTGCAACTCAACCGAATTGAACTATAAAGGCGAATCAACTGTGTTGGTTTGAAACTATAACCCATAACGTTATAACTGAAACAATTAAAGCTAAGGAAAAAAAACTGAAATCAACTGAACTGAAATCAACTGAACTGTTTGGTTCGAACCATAACTGAACTTGTTAACTGAAGTCCCTCCTCTAATTATAGCTATATACTTACCCATAATTTATAATTATCTGATTGCTAATGTTTTCTCAGCTTAAAATAGTTAATTCAGTCTGTCTAGACCAATGAAAGAATTTCTGGATATTCCTTGCCCTGTTTTTTCAATTGCTATCATTATTGTATTAACTTGGTTTTATCTGTGTTTCCTTACTAGTCCTTTGGTCTCTATCATACTTCCTCTATATGTAATGGTGTAATTAATGCAATGCTCATTTACCAATTTGTCTTGATTTGTTTCTCTTGATCCTTATTGTTTTCTAACTAACTTTAAAATTGCAACATTTTCCTTGTTTATGCCCTAATAACCCCACAATACAAACTGTTGTTACAACTGCATAATATTGAAGCCTCTTGTTTTTTTTTATAAAATTAATCTATATTACAGCAAGTCATGTTTATACACTAGACAAGGTCTGAATCCTCTTAAAAAGTAAATAATGAGGAAAATATATAATCCTAAACTTTAGGTGCATTTTCTCCCTATTGTTGGTGCATTAGTCGTCAAACCACATGCTCATCCTTTAAGGGTGTATGATTTAGAAATTGCATAGATAGTCAAATAAAATTTAAAATGAAGTCAATGGATAGTTGTTCATGTAGGTTAAATGAAACCTTTAGGTAGCTTTAGTTTTAACGTATGTACTTGATTAATTTTTATATAAAAAAAATCCCAGAAAAACATAGATTTCCTTTAGATTAGTGATGAGTGGGAGGATTGATGATTATGATAATTTACATGGTAAAATACAAATATTCAAAAGTTACGCATGTACTATAAACATACAAACAATCAATCTTCCCTGCACATTGCATGCAATCACAGTATACTAGTATTCGAATCCCAGTAGGTGCAGCAACTTTAACGATTTTTCTAGGACAATTGGTAAAGAGTTAGGAGGTGTGTGTGTGTACGCAAATTGAAGCTTATCATGTCTAATAGTAGCAAAATCCTGGAATATGGTATCAAAATGCTTCCAAGCCTCAGTATCACTTGAATTGACTACTTTTCCACTTACCCTAGGGTTTCTGGAATGCCATTGCATCTCAAAGGCAACATTTGAAGTGGCAAATAGTCTTTGAAGCCTTGGGATGATTGGAAAATAAGTCAATACCTTAACTGGAACATGCTTGCCTCTAAACGTCATCTTATAGCGTTCTCCTCCACATCTAATTCACTTCTCAAGATGTGCATTACCCTTCCAAAATAACATACACCCATTAGGACACGTGTGTATCTTTTCATGTGGAAGTTCAAGCCCCTTGACAACTTTCTTTGTCTTATAGAATGTCTTTTTCATTACATTCTCACTAGGAATTGTATCACTAATAACTGACGTAAACCCATCAACACACCTATGAGGKAGATTGTACTCACATTTAAGATTTGTTATCCTTGATGCCATCTCTAGCAACGATAATTTGCTCCCTTCGTACAAAGGTGCTTATGAGGCCTTTAGCATGTCAAAGAACTTCTTAGACTCGGGATTTGGCTCTTCTTCAATATCATCAAGCCTTTCAACAAAATCAATGCCTTCCCTTGGACCCAATGCATCAATGACCATGTCCATGTAAGGATTACTTGTAGAATTAGATGACTCTACACTAGTAAAATCCTCTCCATGACATACCCAGTCAAAATAGTCATTGATAAATCCTTTCTTGTATAAATGTTGTTTGACACTTTCAACATCTAAATACTTTCTATTACCACGCTTAAAACATGGACACCTGATCTTCTGAGAATTAATAAAATCAATGTGCTTTTTGGAAACTCAACAAATGCTCTTACTCCATCCACATACTCCTTCTTTAGTAATCAACCTTGGTATCTCTCATACATCAATTTCTGATTAGATTGATCCATAATTTCTAAATCTAAGTAATGCCATCAAACAACAGAGTTAAAATTAGAAACAAAACTAAATTTTTAGAAAGAGTATAGGCCTAACATAGTACTCCCTCTGTTCCACTAAATTCCTGCTACTTCTACGTTACACGTTTGCCAATGTATAAAAATTGGATTTTAAAAAATTTTATAAATGAAATATCTTTAATTATACATGATTAAAAATTATAAAAATTGGATTTTAATAAACTACTTGTTAATACGATTCTAACAAGACCACACTGAACTATATTCATTCTTGTATATTGACAAGAATTTAAAAGATTCTCACTATTAATGAATAGTTTTCACTATTCATTATGGCATGAATTTAGTGGAACGGAGGGAGTACTCTTTTTAGCTAAATTTTGAATTATTGAAGCAGGAGATAAAAATATGCTTAACTAGTATCATGCTTAACTAAATTACATTCCTCTGAAAGAAATGACTTCCTAGCATCCTAGTTGTGAATAGCTAGCCCATGTCAAATTATATATCTAATACGATACCACGACTACAGCAACAACAAGCGGTGGCACGGTGCAACAGCAGCGGCGAAATGGCACGCAACCACCTGCAGCGGCGACGAGCGAGGAGAAGCAAAAGTGAGCAGCCACGAGGAGTGAGAAATCGCCGACAAGTGAGCAGCCGCGAGGAGAGAGAAGTCGCAGAGGAATGACAGGCCGCGAGGAGAGAGAAATCGCGGAGGAGAGATACGCCGCTGAGGGGTGCCGGAGGTTTGGGGTTTGGGGATTTGAGTCGAGCCTTTGTTTTTGGTTGATGTTTGTTTTTGGCTGATGTCTTAAGAAAATAAGAAGTACTTCGTATATTACTCAAGCTCACTGATTTAGATTTGTATAGGTTTTTAGATATTATTTTTTTTGTTAATTTAAATATAATAAAGTTCTTAAAGTAACAATCAAATAATATATAGCATATTGGTAAGGATAGCTCAATGGTATCTAGGTGACCAAGGTTTGAGTCTTACTCCATGCATTTTTATTTTGATTTTGGACCCCTAAAAAAGGGGGAAAATTAGCGACTACCGGAGTAGTCGCTAGATCGGTCGCTAAAACATTTAAATTCATCTCCATGCCTCAGTTAGTTGTTATTTTTCCTAATTTAGCGAACGCTTAGCGACTACCTAATTTTCAGTCGCTAAACTGGAGACTAGTAGTCTCCAGTAGTCGCCAATGAGTATTTTAGCGACTGAAATTAGTGTTAGTCGCTAAAATCAGTGGTTAAAATCACGTTTTTTTGTAGTGAGATCCTTCACAATAACAATTTGAGAATACTAACAGATATCTTGCATGGAACGGCCGACATGAGAATCAAGCCAACCATTTGGCCGACTTAGCCAAAGAGTGGCCGACTTGAAAACCAACGAATACTCAACTGACTAAGCATGTAGTTTGGTAAAACATGTTAATTTGTTAGAAGATATTTTCAGGTTCTTAGGATATTTTTAGTTTGTTAGAATATATTCTGTTAGGATTGTTATTCTAATTTGATTAGGATTATTTAAAGTCGATTAGGATAATTGTTAGATTAAATCTTGTTTGTTAAAAGATATTAATCTTAGGATATAATTAGTTAGATAGATTTCTTTATAGATATGATTTGTTTTTTAGGAGCTAAGTTGTACTATAAATACACAAAAAAAATCTCAATAAAATTCAGTTTAGTTTTTTGTCAAATTCATTCTTCTTGTTAATTCAAGGAAATCCTTGTGAGTTCTGTGATCTGTTTTGTGAATTCTCTTGATTAACTACTTTGTTGTGGAGGTTCATTACTCAGTGTTGGTCCTTAATAGTGAGTTAAGATCCTTTAATTCCCATGCATTATTTATGTGGGATTAAAGTCGTTCCCCGCATTCCCCACTCGTTCCCCATTTCTATCTTTAATTCATTTGTTGTTTCTAGGGTTTTTGCGTGTTTTTCTTATAAATCCGCATCAAATTAATATTAAGAGGCAGTGAATCTTTGGGGAAAATTACGTTTTTTCACGATTTTCTACGCAATTTTTTCTAGATTTTTTAACTATAACAACTTCAGTCTATGGAAAACTAGATTGTCGAGCTTGTTCAATCTGTCAATGACATGGAGAGAAGGCTATCCARAAGGTTGGACGATATAGATAAAAGGAAAATCGAGTAGGATAGCTACAGGCGATCAAAGAAGAAGTTGACATGTAGAAGGGGCGAATTAATGGAATGCATAACAAGGGTAAAAAATGTAGGAGTGGATATTWTGACATGATGCGTGGTGATYAAAGGAATGAACCTAAAAAATTAATTTTCTCTARYAGGGAGGCCAAAAGCCACTCGTTCTTTGATGAGGAAAGGGATYGTCCTTCTCCTACTAAATAYGATGGCACATAAACGTCAACCTCACGGATCTTCATGAATTTGATGGCATGATGGAACCTGATCAWGTCCATGAATGGGTAAGGCAACTAGACCATTTCTTTGAATCTAAAAAATATGATGATCACACAAGTTTCAGAGTTGCTATTCTAAAATTTAAAAAAAAACATTCATCCTTATGGTATGAAAACATGAAAGAACTTCGAAATAGATGAGAACAAATTCCAATTAAATCGTGGAAAAGATTGAAAGAAGAAATTATACAAAAAATKTGTTCCAAAAGATTTCGAACATGAAAATTATTTGAAATTGACGTCTCATACTCAAGGCAACATGTTTGTCTTGACTATCTAGGGAATTTGAAAGATTAACATTGCTTYGTGACATAGTGGAGAAAGAGCAAAAGATRGCACGATTTTTGCACGAATTGAAAAGATATATATCAAATCAGTTAGATCTTTCTTATTATGAAGATTTKGAGGATATTTCCCATAGAGGTGTAAAGATGGAGAAAAATCTTGCTAAAGATCAAAGACTGTTTTTCAGGGGATCTCAATCTTCTTCTATCTCTTCTTGAACGCAATCTGGCGCRCCAACTACTTCTAATCCTTGCAAGGTKGTTCCRTCATCTTCTGTCAAGGAAGGGGGTACTAATTCCGAAAGCAATAATGACAATAGGCATTGTTACAACGTCAAAGTCGTGACCATATAAGGAAAGATTGCCCAAACAAGTGCACATTGACCGTGGACGAATGTGAAGGGGACACGCTTGATGAAYAWGAGGATACTTTYGATGAGGGTGATCGRCAAGATCATGTACATGTTGATGATGATAGTGAGATGCTTATGATTTGATGAATGTTGCACTCATATATTGGCAATTACAAGGAGCAACGTGAAAAGCTAWTCTGCGTAATTGMATGAGTACAAAGCAAGGGATGTAATGTCATTGTCGATAGCCGTTCTTGCACCAWYGYGACATTAAACAATGGTTGATAATTTGAATCTTCAAATAAGGGAGCATCCAAACCCTACAATCKAAGTTGGGTTGACGATTCAACTTGCATTAAAGTGCAMCGACAAGCCTTGGTAAGTTTCTCTAAATGCCCATATTAAGATGAATTTTGTTGTGATGTTTTACCCATGAATGCTTGTCATCTACTACTTGGACGAACATGGCAATTCGATCGCAAAGTTATACATGATGGTGAAGCCATTACCTACACAATCTCATTGAATAAAAGGAAATTTGTCTTACACACTACTACATGCAAGCCACGACCTCCCAAGGCAATCCCTAACAAAAAAAGGTATCTTCTTTTATTGGACTTTTGTAATTCATGTTTTTTTATTAAAAGTAAATTAAAAGTAACATAAAATAAAATTATTATGTATGTAGAAAAATATTTAATCAATATAAAATAAAAATAATAAACTTTCAATGTACAAAATAAAATTGTTGTTCAAGATAAATTAATATTTGATTTTTTTAGATTAATAGTAATTCATGTCATGCTATATATGTGTATTTTTGTGCATATTTGAACCGATGTGGGACAATAATTTAAAGTAGAAAACAATATTTTGATTTTTGACATTGAAGACCGATAACCTAGACAATTATGCGCTAACAAAAAAAATTAACAATTATTTTGACATTGAATTTGTCCCTAGGTGTTTGAGTACTTTGCTTTATTTCGATCTACAAATGGTGAGCACTTCATGAAACCATGAGACTTAATGAGGGCAGTAGTTCCAGTGTTCCCTCTCTCGGAATCAAACTATGCTAGAGGAGGCTACTTGATGGGAGAACATCCCCCTGGAGAGCTACAATGTGCTCCTTCTGAGTTTTTCATGCCCTTCGATAACAACAATGATGGATTATCCTTTCCCGAGTTAGCTTTTGTAGAGTTGTTAAATTCTAATGAAGCTGATGATAACAGCTTTGATATTGAAGCAGATAAATTGCAATGGTGATAAAGCTATGATCTTTGTATTGCAAAAGTATTTGTGTTTTTGTACAAAGAGGCACAAAGGCCCTTTACAAGCTTATATACAGAAGCACCTAATGACCTAGAGAACTAGCTGTACAACAGGACAAAACCAGAAAAGAACAAACAACATTAATACAGTTAATGGTGCAGCAAAATGTAGTGATCCAAGGAGGATTTGTGGTCCCATCTGCAGGGCTGCCAGCTGCAGTTAATGAGAAAAAAGCAAAGGCTTGAGCCTTACTTTTTACACTCCCCCTCAAACTGAGAGTGAGGGGAAGGCTTAGCTCCCAGTTTGTGTAAAACGAAGTTATGTTGAGCAGCTGAGAGGCCCTTGGTGAGAATGTCAGCAAGCTGGAGCTTTGTAGGAACATATTGAGGATGCATGACACCACTATGCACTTTGTCTCGAACAAAGTGACAATCCACCTCCACATGCTTAGTCTTCTCATGGTGAACCTGTCTCTTATACACATCTAGATGTGTATAAGAGACAGCCATGGCTCTGTATTCAGCTTCAGCGGATGATCTAGCCACAACCTGCTGTTTTTTGGACTTCCAGGACACTAAGGAGTTGCCAAGTAACACACAGAAACCAGTTGTAGATTTCCTAGAAATAGGGCAACTGGCCCAATCACTATCAGTGTAAGCTGTGAGAGCAGCTGATCCTTTGCAAGCAAACAATATTCCTTGACTGGTAGTACCAACTAAGTATCTCAACACCCTGTTAGCAGCTGTCTCTTATACACATCTAGATGTGTATAAGAGACAGGGGGAGGCCCTTGGTGAGAATGTCAGCAAGCTGGAGCTTTGTAGGAACATATTGAGGATGCATGACACCATTATGCACTTTGTCTCGAACAAAGTGACAATCCACCTCCACATGCTTAGTCTTCTCATGGTGGACAGGATTGACAGCTATTCAGAGAGCTGCCTGATTATCACACTTGAGCAAGACTGGCTGGAGAGCTTTGAGGCCTAAGTCATTCAAGAGTTGAGTGAGCCAGGTGACTTCACAAGTGGCAAGAGCCATTGCTCGGTATTCTGCCTCTGTAGTAGATCAAGCCACGACTGGCTGCTTCTTTGTTTTCCAGGACACTAAGGAGTTGCCAAGTAACACACAGAAACCAGTTGTAGATTTCCTAGAAATAGGGCAACTGGCCCAATCACTATCAGTGTAAGCTGTGAGAGCAGCACTAGACTTAGATGCTAACATGAGTCCTTGCCCTGGGGAGCCTGCTAAGTACCTGAGGACCCTTTTTGCCCCTTGCATGTGAATATCAGATGGTTTCTGCATAAATTGACTCAATGTGTGGACTACAAATGTGATGTCTGGTCGAGTGATAGTAAGATATATGAGCTTGCCAATTAAGTGTTGGTATTCTGTAGGGTCTTTGAGAAGGGTGCCATCTTCATGACTGAATTTAACATGAGAGTCTATGGGAAGCTTCAATGGCTTGGCATTTTCCATATTGTGAGCTTTTAGCATATCCAGAGTATACTTTCTTTTGAGATATAAAAATCCCATCAGCATTTCTATGGAGTTCAATACCCAAGAAGTATTTCAAATTACCCAGGTCCTTCATGTGAAATTGGGAATGCAAGTGTGCCTTGGCCTCTGCAATCAATGCCAGGTCATTTCCTACAACYAAGAGATCATCTACATACACAAGAATGATGACAAATTTGGAACCTTGCCTCTTGATAAACAAGGAGTAATYTGCCTTTGACTGGACAAATCCCYAAGTAACCAATRAGCTAGACAATTTAGAGAACCATTGTCTAGGAGCTTRTTTGAGTCCATACAAGGACTTGTTCAGCTTGCACACCAAGTGTGGGTGAGTCTTTGCAAATGGTTGTTCCCCCTGACCCAGTTCAAGAGGTACACCAGGTCCTACATAACCCTTGGGTGGATGTATATATACATCTTCTAGCAAATCCCCATGAAGGAATGCATTTTTGACATCCATTTGGGATAAGTGCCAGTTTTCCATGGCTGCTATTGCAAGTAATGATCTTACARTTGTCATTTTGGCAACTGGAGCAAAGGTCTCTRCATAGTCAATCCCTTCTCTTTGCCTGCACCCAAGTACCACCAACCTTGCCTTCTCTCTTTCAACTTRACCATTTGAGTGAAATTTTGTCTTATATAACCACTTGGTACCTATGGCTTTCTTTCCTGCAGGGAGAGTTGTGAGAGTCCATGTGTTGTTTGATTCCAAAGCTTCKAGCTCATGATTCATTGCCTTGACCCATTTTTCTTRTTGCATAGCTGTTTTGAAGTTCTTAGGATCCATATGGGATTCAGTGTAGGCTGTCATAGCCATGTGTTCATTTGGCAAGATCAGTTGAGCCACATTCACTATCTCTGCAGCTTCTGGATGTTGGTGCTGATTTCTGCCAGTGGTGACATAATCTTGTAACCACACTGGTGAGGATTTGATCCTAGAAGACCTTCTGGGTRCYATTGTGTTTGGTTGATGCTTAGTTGCAAGTGGTTGGTCCTRTGGATCATCTCTGGGATCCGYATTCTCATGTTCCAATTCTTCTGGGTTTAAGTCTCTRGGATSCTCATCAGTATCATCTTGAAGCTCAAAATCACCAGTGAGATGATCYTGTGCTGATGYAGTCACTTCTGAGGTCAGCTCAATGTTCATGAGCCTGTAAATCTGTTTCTTGATGTGTGACTTGTTTGGGAAMATCCTCTCATAAAACTTCACATCCCTAGTGACAAACACCTRATTATTTATCATATTAAGCACCATGTAACCCTTTTGGGTAGAAGGATAACCCAAGAACACACAAGGAACACCTCTTGCCATAAATTTGTCCTTATCCCTACTTGGATTGTATGCCATTGCAAGGCATCCAAAGATTCTCATGTGATCATATCTAGGTTTTGCACATAAGAGTTTCTCATAGGGAGTAATGTTTCCCAATACTTTTGAAGGTAACCTGTTAGTTATATAAACTGCAGTTAGCAAGCAATCTCCCCAAAACTTCAGTGGTAGATTAGCTTGCATTCTCAAAGCCCTGGACATCTCTAGGAGATTTMTGTGCTTCCTTTCAGCCCTTCCATTTTGTTGAGGCCTATCCACACATGTGGTTTGGCTTTGTAACCCAAACTTCTGCATAATCTCTTTGCACTTCCCTTCTTTGAATTCCAATAATGCATTGTCTGACCTGATCACTTTGATAGTTTTATGGAATTGGGTTTTGGTTTGCAAAATGAAATTTCTYAGCACATCTGCTACATCAGACTTTTGTTTCATCAAATACACCCAGGTAGCCCTGGAGTGATTATCTACTAAGGTTTAAAAATATTGATATCCATTGTAGGTTTTGGTCYTATATGGACCCCATGTATCCATGTGTATGAGATCAAATGATGAGATAGCATGATTATGACACACATCAAATGGCAACTTTGTGAACTTGGAAGCAGGACATATCAAACACATCACAGTTGAATCATAATCAGAAATTTCAATTTCAATAATGGATTTCAGTTTGCTRAAAGGGGTATGACCCAGCCTTTTGTGCCATAGAGCACTTTCATTTACATCAGAATCATCTAAAATGCATCTCTGATCAGAGTGCTTAGGGTTACACTRTTTACTACTTTGATTTGCTGCAATTTCTTGACTTTCTCTGCCTGCTTYTTGACCTCTTAGAACTTCATCACCCAATTTCTTCAATTCTTGCAATGACACATTTATCAAATAATATATGCCATTGATTGYCTTTCCAATCCCCTGAATTGTCTTTGAATKATAGTCCTGAATCAAGCAGAAATTAGGGAAGAAAACCACTTTGCAATTATTGGTTTTAACCAGCATGTTAACGGACAAGAGATTATGTTTAAAATCGGGTACACATGCCACATCTGTTAGCAACATGTYATTTTGCAATCTGACATTTCCAACATGAGTCACATTTGCAGTTTTTCYATTTGGCAGCYTGATTCTAGACTGATATTTCATTTCTTTTATGCTACTCATAAGCCCTTTATCACATATCATGTGATCTGAGGCACCAGAATCAAGGATCCAACTAAATGAGGGCATTGCATTATAAGAATTTGCAGCCATACCTGAGAAAGCTGCCTCAACTTCATCCTYTGTGTCATGTGCACTTCTGCTTGAGGAAGCACCAGGGAGCAGCTTCAACAATTGCTCTATTTGCTCCTRRGTGAGTCCTCCCCCTGAAGATGAACCTTCTTCACTCATGGTTGCATTTGCAGCAATTTTGTTACCACCTGGCTTGTACCCAGCATTTTTGTTCTTGTTCCATTTGTTTTMAACTTGAAACTCCCTTCTACCTTGCTTGTTGTTTCCCTTGTATAATGCATAACCCTTTGGGTATCCAATCACTTGCCAGCATCTCTCTGARGTGTGATTCTTCTTKCCACACACAGTGCACCCTGCAKYTTGSTCATTTCCATTCTGCTYCCCACWCCTCTCATTCCACTGYCTCAACACCCTTGCATTCATTGCTGATGCTTCTGTGTTCACATTGCTACTCAACACTTCTCGTTGAGACTCTTCTTGTTGGAGTGATGAGCAAGCCTCCTCAACAGATGGCAGTGGTGTTTTGAGAAGAATTTGACTTCTCAAGGCAGCATATTCCTCATCCAGTCCATTCAGGAACTGGAAAAGTTTTTGTTCTTCTTGTTGTTGTATAATAGCTTCAATGTAAGCATTAATCTCAGGGGTCATCTGAGTAATTGGAGGATAGTTGTTCAAGTTCTCCAACTCTTGCCAAATGCAATAGAGTTTGGTGTAGTACTCATTCAGAGGAGTCCCATTCTGCTTGATCTCGTACAGTGCTTTGCTAAGCCTATACTTGTTAGATCCATTGCTCACAGTGAATCTCTTCTCCAAATGCACCCATATTTCCTTTGTAGTGGTGAAATACATGACTGACCTTCTCACAAATTCAATCATAGCACCATGAAGCCATGAGATCACTGCATTGTTGCAAGTGTCCCAAAGCTCTTGTTTCTTCACATCTTCTTTGTCTCTTACTACAAGTCCTGTGACAAACCCAAGCTTTCTTCTTGCAGCAAGAGAGATCTCCATAGACCTTTTCCATAGCCTATAGTTAGACATTTCTTGCAGCTTCTCAGAAACCACAAGGTTGTTCTCACTTGGGTGCAAGAACAGTGGACTGGTTACATCCACAGTTGTCTTCTCTGAAGTTGTCATATTGATAATCTTCAGCTTGTTTGAGCTAGAATGAAGGTTGTGTGTGAGTTTATGAGTGTGAATTTTAGGTTTTAGTAACCTGGCTCTGATACCATGTAGAGTTGGTAAATTCTAATGAAGCTGATGATAACAGCTTTGATATTGAAGCARATAAATTGCAATGGTGATAMAGCTATGATMTTTGTATTGCAAAAGTATTTGTGTTTTTGTACAAAGAGGCATAAAGGCCCTTTACAAGCTTATATACACAAGCACCTAATGACCYAGACAACTAGCTGTACAACAGGAMAAAACCAGAAAAGAACAAACAATATTAATACAGTTAGTGGTGCAGCAAAATGTAGTGATCCAAGGAGGATTTGTGGTCCCATCTGCAGGGCTGCCARCTGCAGTTAATGAGAAAAAAGCAAAGGCCTGAGCCTTACTTTCTACAGCTTTCGTTTGAAAATTTCATTATTTATAAGAATTGTGTCCACTTKATAAGGTTWGCTAAGAAGTTATTTGAATTTTCTTTCTCATCATCTCGTGTTTCAACTGGTTTTTAGGTACATATTTTTGGTCACCCTACTTAGCATACCAGAATCAAGCTTTTCTGTGGCATTCAAAATGTTTAACCTAGACCATAATGGGTATGCATTACTTTTGTAATTAAATTTTTCATCCCGGTATTCAGTGGTTTCAAAATTATTAATAATCATCATTTATATTTCCATAGTTAAGAGAAATAGACAAGGAGGAGTTCAAGAAGGTGATGGATTTGATGCGAACATATAACAAGACAAGGAAGACAACATAGTGAGGGTCGTCGTTTTGGGATCAAAATTATTTCGAGTTTCTTCCCTTGAAAATAGAGGTTTAATCAAGTATTTCTTTGGTAAAGAAGGAAGTAAAGCTCTTCATCACGACAAAATTGTCCAGTTCTTGAGAGATTTGCATGATGAAGTATGGTTCCTATCTAGTGAACCATTAGCCTTAGACAATGTATGATTCTTTTGTGAATTTAATTTGTGACAATGAATGAATGTTAATGGTTTGATTAGATTTGAAGCTTGAAATTTGCACACTATGACCACAAGTCAAAGGGAACCTTATCTGCATGGGACTTTGCATTGTCTATGCTAGCATCAGCAGTCATGAGCCATACAACTAAGTTTCTTGATCGAGTTGACGATTTAATTAATGATCCTGAACTCAACAATGTCCGCTTCACATTCGACAAATTCAAGGGGTTTGCTCAACTTAGGAAAAGTTTACGTCCTCTTTCTTTGGTAGTTTTTTAGTCATGGCAAGCATATGATGGACTATTGACTAGACCGATTTTCAAAGGGATGCTTCTCATGTATGTTTTATCTTACCTTCCTTATTACATCCATATTCTGGTTGGCCTGGCATGCTTATTTAGGAGAAGTTGCTTATGTGACAAGTTGCATCTAGTAGTAATTTTTTTTGTATGAACTCAGAGAGATGAATAATGCATATATATTCTTTCTTTCTATGTGAAAAATGGTGGAAGGTATGTGGAATTCAACTAAGTAAGAATGTGGTCGACATCATATTTCATGTCTCGATGTCAATCGTGATGGAAATCTTAGCTTCGATGAGTTTTTAAGGGTACTGCGACGACAAGAAAGAGTAGATGTTTCGCTCCCTAGGGAAGCAGGGCTCAAGGGATTGTTTTCTTGTTGGGTGGAATGTAACTCTTCTGCAAAGGTTATGCAGTAGTTTTTTACATATCGTTTGTCTAAAATTGCATATTACATATTACATATGTACTAGTAATTAGTGGAATATAATAGCAAGAAAGGTTGGATTGCTAAAAGTTTTCAGTCTAGTAATCGCAGCTCTTTTCGTGTATCATAAATTCAGACTTGATCTATTGCAGATATGCATAGCACTTTCTGTTGTAAAATTAGCTCTTTTTTACTCACTGAATCTCGACACACTTCAAATTACCAAATGGAAAAGCATTTTGATCAAACAGATACATTCTTTACTACATGATTTGCACTCCTTATAAACATAATTGATTTTTTTAACAACAAAAAACACACCTTCTCTTAAGTGAAGACTGTAAAAGAAGTACGGAATGAACATTGTTATTATTAGCTAAATGTTGACTACAAAAAGCGTAAGAACTTGAAAATGGGTGGTAACATTAGCTCATGACGATACACTTATTGTGGTAAGTTTTTGAGGACATTTATAGACCTCGCAGAATGACTGGATAGCCATAAGCCCCAAGAAAGCGAGAGTAAGTAAGAGCATTAGTATCTTCCAGCCACAAAACATGAACTCTTTTGTGCATCTTCTGATTTTCACCCTTGTATTATTGTCGAAATACCGGTTGACCTCTTTGATCGCGTTGTCCATTGAAGGAACGCGTGACAACCTAATGGAACGACTCATCCCATTCCAAAGTTGAGCAACTTGTTCATCATTCTTTAAATGATTTTTTATGAATATACACCTTTTACTTGTGAAAGTTTAAAAACTCCCACCTTTAACTTTTTTTAAAAAAAACTCCCACCTTTAAGTGGGTGTTTTCTTAAAAACTCCCACCAGTTAACTGTTGGGGTTAAGTTTGATGTTAGTTGTGGGGCCCACACTCGAGTTTTCCTATTAATCTTCCTCTACTTTCACGATCAACTCCATTTTTGCATTCAAACATCCTTGCTTCACTCCTTGCTGCTGCTCTTGTTCAGGTAATTCGTTATGCATTTTTTTTTTTGTAAATTCTAATGTTAATTATGTTAATGTATTCTTTTATTTC
>SNQN01007159.1:0-34703 GCA_008642245.1 Bassia scoparia | reverse complement strand
CACTCAACCTGGCCCAACTCCTTTAGAGTGTTTAGAACTTGAAATTTTGGCTGATATATCGGATTGATTGATAATCTTGCAATTGTTTTTCAGATTAACTCCCTTAAAAATTGACAGACGGGAACGAGATGTTGATCTCAAGTACCACCTTACGAATTTCATTACTAAATGATCATGTTTGTTTGGAACTGGTTTGTTGTAACTGAACAAATTGCTGTTTCTTATTTTAATTCTAATCTTTACAATCAGGGTCTACTTTCTCAATTTTAGCATGAAGTATATTGTTTCATATAACCTAATAAGTATTAGGATTTCCTGGTAAAAAAAACCAACCTCGCTTTCTTCTGAAATATAATATTTAAAAAAAAATCAAATTGGAGTTTGTTTTCCGTAAGGAATTAATGTGTACATTTTCACTTGGAACAGCTTGCTATGGGATTCATCCCAGCCCAGAAATATTAAAAGGAGATTTTTTTAAGATTCTCTTTAAACTCTATAAAATTTATTTGCGGCTTTTCATCTGTAAACAAGGAATAAGGATCTTGTTTCTCAACTACAACCATAAATTTTTGCAGGTTGCCTGATTGGCCAGACATGACTAATTCGGTTGTGGAACAAGGGACTGGCAAAAAGAGGTCTCCGATTACATGAAAGCTTGTTTTGAACCTTCTAGAAAAGAGCTTTTAAGACTCGTGTCTTTACTTGGATATCAAAATGTTCTACAAGGGGAAACTGTAATTGGCAAACAATCTCATGATAAGAGATAATACAAAACCATGCCGTTTTCCCCCTCATGTTTCCCTACTATGCTCACAATTCCTTCTAATGTTTTAAATTACGATGGCTACACTACCAATTGCCTAATCTTTCATAAAAAACTTCCCAACTTTCTTGATTTCCATCTAATCCTTTAACATTCTTCTCACAAATGTGTTAAGTGTGGGAGGGAAAATAAAAAAAATGTTAAGAAAAAGGGCCTTTATGTTCAATCTTTCAATTTAATCTATACGAGCCTGGGGCTTGTTTTCCCAAATTCCATTTTTAAATCATAATTTATCTTGACTTTAATAAACCTTAAATAAGTGATTTATGTAAAAAAAAAAGATATTAAGGAACAAAAAGGAAACCTTGATAAATGTGTCATACTAGGGGAAGCATAAGGGTCCAAAGGAAAGATCGAGGGGGACCAAACATTATTTCTAAAAAGGACGGTTCATGGAGATGAAAATTACCTTCTACAAAAGTATAAGGCCGGACCATGGGGGCATGCATATTTTTGTGTTTTACTTCAAAGGCAGGGGTTAAAATTAAAACTCTTTTAGCTTCTCAACTTACAATTAAACGTTCAAAAACAAAATCTTTGGCTTTTTTTTAGGAATTGCATAAAAATTTTTCTGCAAACCTAATTAAAGAAAAAAATATTGCAAAGAAAGTGGGGGGGCTAAAGTTTGATGGTTATCAGTGTTAAGGAGGTAGGTTTCTGTGGAACGCTAAAAGACTATAGGAGGCTTTTTGAACACAACATGTTTTTGGATTCCCTTCTATAAACCTTAAATTTGAAACCTTTTTCCATGAAAAATCTGGTTAAAAGAAATCAAGGAACTAAATAACTCAAAAGGAGTTAAAATGTTTACTGTAATATGTCTGGGCCTATTGTTTATTTTTTCTAATCGCATTTAGAATATATACATTTCATCTTTCTATAAGTCTTTTAAGTGTCTTCCTACAAAACCCTCTTAGTTGAAATTTTCAAAACTAACCTTTGGTTTGCACGTGCTTTGCTCGAATTTGTTCTGGCCACTTTTGGCGCCGGGCCACCCATTTTTTTTCCAAAAAAAGTAATCATATAGTTAAACAGCAGCTTCTCGCTCTCTGCCGCCTCTTATCAAAAGGGTTATGTACTCTCCATATATTAAACTCTTATTTCTAACAAATTTTATGCAAATTATAAGTACTTTCTTTAATACGAATGGCATCAATTTCTTATTTCAAACACTTGTTCTTACCTTAAAGGTAAAATTAAAACTATTCTAGTCAATCGCTGTAATAATCTTTTCTAGGTATTCTTTACTACCTTGTGCCTTTTGTGTTCCTAGCTTTGTGGCCCTACATTCTTATTATGTAGGTTTAAAATGGCCCTGTGCCGTATTAATGTTGCCTTCCTCTTGTGGCTGCATGTTTCTGCCAAATAAATGATTACCTCCATTGTATACGAATAATTATTCTCACTATTCATCACCTCTAATTCCTATTGCCCACAAATGTATAATTTTATTACTTTTTTTGTTGAAGCTCATATGAATCTAAGCTTACTAAATTCCATTTCGACACTTACATGTGGGTGATTGCTTACCGGACTTTGTGTTTAGATTTACACTTTTTACTCCAATTGTTATCGTGTTCATAGGAAGGAGTAATTTATTTTAATGTTTAGGTTTTTTTCCCTGTAATAGTACAGAAATTATTTTTTGCATTTTTGGATTTAGTGAAATCTCAATGAAAATATTAGGAGGGGACTGTGTGGACCCAAGGGCAGAAAAGCTTTATTATTCTGATTCCTCATTAACCTACTTTTTCTTAAAGGTTTGATTTTTAAACTAGGTATATTTCTTTTATTTAAAAAATCTTTTTTTGACTATAAATTAATACTAGAGTCTTTCTATCTTCTTTTCCTGTTTGGTTGAGGCCATGGTGTAACTATTCTATTCTTTTAGATTAAATTAAGTTGAAATGTTTTGAATGTTAACTAAAATCTTGATTTCACTTAGTTGCTTCATTAGACATTGGAAAATCTTGTGGCATCTCTATTCATCCTCCAAAGAACTTTCCAATTCATTGTTTTCAGTTTAGATTTTCTGGGCCTTGCAATCGCATTTGGTTGCTTCATCATTTGTTATTTGTTGTGTTTGGCTTAGGTCATTGGAGGGCTTTATTTGCTTCTATACTCTTTCTCTTGTATGACTTCGGTATTCTCTCTTCTAGCTTTTCTACTAATGTCATCTCTCGTTTTAAAAAATTAAACCTTTCTCGTAACACAATTCCTGCTTGCTATTGCGGAGATATATTCGTTGCGAGGTTTCGCCCGAAAAGATATATTTGTGCCCTCAGCTGTACTTAAGGTCTGGCTTGCCACCATGGTTGGAAATCATGCGTTCATCTATTGTATAGTCTATTATGCTTTTTTTCAATACTCTTAGGGTTTCTTATTTACTATAACAATCTAACAAACCAGAAAAAATTCATGATTTCCTCATGTCGTTTGGGGACCAAGGGAGGGATTTCCATTGAACATTCCCAAACTCTGGTCCATAATCGGAAACCAAGGAGCATACTGTTGATATTAATGATGTTACAATAGTCTAACAAAAACATGGTTTTGTCTGTTTATGTTCATTCCGTCAGTAAATCTCGGGGAAAAATATTCATTGTGTAGAAAGTTGGAAAAAACTCATTCTGTAATTTAGCATTTTCCTTAAGGTAAGCCTTATTAAAACTTGGTCCCTGCCACATCTACCATCTCACATCAGGCAGGGGCACTTTGTTGATTTATATTTCCAAGCCGGTTCTGCTAAAGCAAAACTAGACTATAAATTAGGCTTAACTTCTGGAGGATATATATTTCTGAGGGCAGATTTATTTGCTGAAAATAAAGAGTTTTCTTGCCACCTAATGGTTATTTCTAAAAAAAACCCCAAGAAAAAAAAATTAAAGGGGGATTGATAATGCACTGTTTGAAAACTTAATTACCATAACAAAGGGAACAAATTTTGGTTATTGCTAAAAAAGCCCAGCTTTGCCTACAGTTTTGGAAATCTTAAAACCAAGGATTTAAAAACTTTCTTACAGGAAAATTGAGATTCAGAAGTGGGGCCCTGGCGTTCTTTTGGAGTCAAAATTTTGTATCCCTTAGAATTGGCCTGGGTGGGGACAAATTGACTTAGGGAAAAATATTCAATTAACACTGATTTAAACAATTGGAAAAGGGACCCAAATTGCAAATTAGTTTCCCATATTTTGGATTGCAAATGTTTTAAGGGGGAAAAACGACGGAAAAAAACCAAAAAAAATGAAAAGGGAATTAGTTAAGAGGGGCTTGTTTTGGTTTGTGAGGCTCTTATATCAAAATCTTCCTAATTGTTAGGGGGACCAATATACCTTTAAGGTCATTTTTGAGGAGGAGTTTGAAATAGTTGAGTGGGTTGTTGATGGTGATGTTGGCATTTGCGGTTGAAATGGAATAAAAAAAATAAAAAAAGGGAAAAGTAAAGTGGGTTCCAATTAATAAAAACCTTTGTAAAAGGTTTATCATTTGTTGAGTTATAGGTTGTTTTGAGAAAGTTTGTGAAAATTGTGATATGCATGAGAATAAACCTCAAAAAGGGCCCTAAGGGGAGATAATGGGAAAACAAAAAAGGGAAAAGAGTGTAGAAGTTGTAATAATTTTTATTTTATTTTAAAATTTCCAAGAAAAACATTGTTAAACCTTCATTGTGTATATTTGTCTGTTTAGTTGATGAGTAATTAGGTTATTTTTGCAACATTGTGAAGCCCAAAAATTACAAAACAATTGAAGAAATTTCATAGGGCTAAGAAGGGGGGCGTTTACCTTTTCCAAATTTAAATTGAACCTTTTGCAACGTTGAAAAAAAGGAGACCCCAAATCTAGCCACTTCCACTTCCAAAATTGTTACTGAAATGGGTTATTGTGTATTTAACTATCTGTTAAATTTCAAAACAAATTCAAGGCCAAATAAGAAAACCCCACATCATAGATCACCATTTAAAATTTCTCAAAACAAACATAAGAAACCCATATTTAAATTGGGACCCCCCAAAAATACAACTGGAATCTTCGGAATCAAATAATTTAGGAAATGCAATTTAGGTTGTAAGTTTTAAAACTATTAAGGCCGTCCGGAGGAAAAAACAAAACTAAGTCCAAAACAAAGCCTCTTCAAAAATACGCATAAAAAGGAAAGAAAGAAAAAAAAAAGAAATACCCTCAAGGAAAACATTTGACATTTAGAAAAAAAAAACATTCCGCCAAAAAAACATTAGAACAAGAGTCTACTTACAGGAATCATTTAAATCAGGAGGAAAAAGTTTCAAGGCCATCGCCTTAATACAAACAATTAAAGGTTTCTCAAAGGCTTAAGCTTAGGATTGACATGGGAAACCATCCTTTTCGAAATCTCATCCTTTCAACGTAAGGAAAAAACTGTTTGTAGTTGAGATGGACAGGGAGGAATAAAAAAAAAAACGGATCCATCTTTTAAAAATTCGAACCCCGTATGCATCAAGCAATAATGAGGAGGAGATATTGGAGACACAGGAACCACTTACCATCGATCATCTTAATGTTTATACCCCTGCGTAATGAGATATTTAATTACCAAATCCACCAATTTATGAAATAAGAAAACACCAAACTCTTAAATATGCTTCCAATAGACTAGTTTCATAAATTACGACCCAAAATAACTCATTGGGGGGGCTCCTTTCCCCATTTATACGCTTTTTCTCATCATTGCATCAAACCACAATTCCAGGAATCTCGATGATCTTTAAAAAAAACCCACTATCACGATCCATTAGGTCTGAAATTTTATTCAAACATTTATCATCAAGCCTAATCTTCTACATAAAAACACAACAACTCAAAACCCCAAACCCCGCCAAGCCTTCTTAGTCTCCATCTCAGGATTTGGAACCGTTCTACGCAAATTACCTTATACCATTGATACCATGATCTAATCAACATTATTTTAATTATAGGTGATATTGCGTATTTCCAATTATAAGATAAAAATATAAAATTAACCGATTTGTAAGCCACCATAATATAAGAGATACCATAACTTGTCAACATCTGAACTTACCATATTCAAGTTACATTTGTCTTTTGTTGTAGAAATCCAACATAAATAAGAGGGAAAAAAAAACAATTAATGAGGTTGATTTATTTCCATTAGAAATAATCGGAAAAATAGATGAAAACCCAACGCATAAGGACTTACCTCAGGCTCTATCATTTCATTCGCAATGCAATAAAACATTAACGATTTTGACGCATTTGTTCTTAAAGTATTTTACATCAAAGTCTTAAACAATGTGCTCCATTTTTTCACCAAATCATCGGGACCCAGACATCGTACAAAGAGTATATATGAATTAGGGATTGTCACGTCTTATATCCCTAAACTTAGGGCTATTGAAAGGGATAGTCTTCACACCTTCAGAAAATTTCGAGAACAACCTTAATTGTACTTCCTCCAAACATATTTAGCCTTCTGGACAATAGGTACCACTTCTGGTTGGGCTATGCATCAGTGGGGACGTCTTATTTCAAAAAATTGGGAGCCAACCTTTATTTCAACGGAAAAAACAAATCATACCACTTTCAAAACCTTAAAAAATTTTTATTGTTAAGGGAATTGATTCTTTCTTAAAAATGAAAGGGGAAAGGTGGAAAAAGGAAGAAGATGTGTTTTATAGTGTTTAGAATTAGAGATATTTCTTATAACTACACCCATCTCAATAGGAATTAACATCCCACTGAATATTGCAATGGCCACCATATTTTAGGCCTCAATCTAACTAATGAATTAATAAATTGAACCATGATTCGTGGAAAAATGGGGAAGGCAAAAAAAAAAATTTCCATCTCATCTCACAAAAGAGTAAAACAATAAAAATTCTCTTGTGGAAGAACCCACTAGTTTTTTCATACAAAAGAATGGTGGAGCCACAACTTATTTAAAGGGGGAAGGAAGAAAAGCTTACGGGCTTAAGCAAGCAGCAATTTTCCACTTTTGTAAATTTGAAAGCTTTTAAGCCAACAGGAAAGGATGTCTATGGCATCAAAAACACCATTGGTATTTTCATGCTCTTAAGTATCAACTTCTTGCTTTCCTGTCCACACACTTGAAAAGTTCGGCATCCTTATCCATCAGAAAAACTTTTCAAGTAATTCTGCAAAAACCCCTTAAGAAACTTATCATTTTTTCCTAGACAGACATAGTGTTATATGATGCAAAGGGAGGCATGTTTCCTTCTCCATTAGATTGAGTTTGAGGCCAAAGTTGGTGACCCCTTTTATTTGTCCTAGCTTTTCTCCATGGGCTTTCTCTAGCACTTCAAATTCAATCCTTCTCTACTTTGTCTTAATCCCATGACTTTAGAAAAGGAGTCCCAAAATATTATCCCAACACAATTCTTTTCAATATGGCCATACAATCTACAGGATTTATGCCTCAAAAATTAATTTGCTTCCCCAACTATTCCTAATTCATAAAAGAAAAAGATACTTTAATTTATAACCGGGAATGGGAATTCTTCATGGTCAATTAGTAATTTCAAACATTTTCAACATTTTTCTCCCTTTATTCATGTTCAAACCTCTGTTTTTCCTTTTTACCCTTTAACTTACTTTTGGTTTCGTTTCACCTAAAAACATAACTGAACCTTTTTCTTGGATGCCTCAAAAAAATCCTTCAGTCCCACTAGGACGAAATTGGGAGCTCCCCACAAAACTCAAATGGTTCCATCAACACACCTCTCCTGACACACAACATCCACACTCTTAGAACACGCCCATGCACCCTGACCAAATGTCTGAAGGTCAAAAACATTTCCCACCGGAGCACAAAACCACATTAACAAATCTTCCCCCCCAAAACTTCTATATAAGGGGGTGAGCTAGGATGGATCTAGCATATAGGGAACCATGCTTGTAGGCCTTTAGATGGGACAAAGCCAGGAACAAACATTGGCGTATGCTGAAAAAGTCATTTGATAGTCCCAAAGCAAAAAACTTGGCTTCGCAAATGTGAACATGATTTTCCCCCACGTATAAGCATCACAAAGCATTAACCCTACCAGCCCAACCAAACACATTTTCAATTGTTGCATAAAATGTATGACGAAGTGAAGAGTTTACCTCAGAGCGATTCAATTGTCAATTCCTGGGGCTGCCTTTACCCTGGAAATAAAGAATGATAAAAAATAAAAAAAGATTTTGGATTGGTTTTCATACATTAACCACCGTGGGAAAATATTAAGGAATAAATCACCCACTGCCGACGTACCTGATGTTAATATACATAAGCACGGATAAGGATTAAAGCTCATCACTTTTGCAAAAGTCTAGGTCGTAACCCACTGCGCGAGGATTCAGAGCTTAAAAAATCACTATATTATCATCATCAAAATTTTTTGCCATCTTACGGCTTAACATCTGCAGGATGATCAAAGAATTCCATCTTGCGCCGATTTCTTTATTTCACGCTCCTGTTATCATGCCATTCTTCTTTCCTTCAGCTGATCTTTAGTAATGAACTTATGTAAATTCCTCGTTACCAATCCTCGGAATAGGAGGGAAAATCGGCATTACTAGCAGGTTCGACCTCTCCTTAAAAAAGAGGGTGTTCTGATTTTCACCACTTAGATTCATCCCTCCTACACATCCAAACACTTCCAACTTTTGATGTACCAACAAAACCATTGGACTTTGTCATTTTTAGAATATTCACTCCCAATTTACAAACTCAATATTTTGACATCATCGATACTTCTTCATACCAAGGCCAATTCTTGAACATTTCTTTACCTTGATAATAAGGAAAGGGAAACTTTTACTGGGGAAGCACTTAGAATAAGCGTGACCAGTATGCAATTAAAAAGATTCAGCTGCGGGACCAGTGATTCATGCCCATTTCAAAGCGTGAAATAAATTGTAAGTATGGAAATAATTTGGAAAAAAAAGTGGACAAACCAGTTCGTTAAAAGTTCTTCATCCGCAGCTTCAAGGAAGTACGCTCTATATCTTCACCATCTTCCTTTCCTTACTTTGGTATATGTTAATTCATCAGCCCTCATACTTCCACCCATCACCGATAAACTTGCTCTAAAAGGATTCCTTCATTTCTGTGCTTGGAGACGTCTGAAAATCTTGGAGGGTTATCAAAACCAGATACAACGCATTGATCTTAATAGCCCTCCCATTATCACTCTATCACTTACCGAAGTGCTTGTAGGATTGCTAGGAGGTGCCTGCACTTAGCCCACTTCCGATGATGGATCACTTCCTAATTAACCACGCTTTCAAGTCAAATCCAACTTTACCATGGGAAAAATCCACACTCCTTATTATGACTTATGAAACCTTTGAATAGGAAGTACTGTCTCTCTCTACACTGTTTGTATCGGAAACATTTTTCCCACTTTACACACTTACCGACGGACATTAAAATTTTCTCCATTCATCCTCTTCCTTAGCAAACCAAATTGAAATTCATTTAACCAACCGCAGCGTATTCAGATGACTATGGTAGGGAATCACAATCCATACTCTATCCATGCCTTTATTACACCAATTAACTTTTTGATATCAGATATTAATAATAAAAGATAGTATCAGCCTTATAAGCCCAATTATGTTATAACCAAATAATGAAAGAAGTAGCTAAATCTACTATTATTTATAATAATTAATGATATAAATAATAATTATAATAATAATTAACTAATATAATAATTATAAGTAAATAATTAATAAACTATAATAATAATAATGAAAATTAATAATATAAATAATAGGAAACATGACTGACCAAGATTTTGTTTATTGCTGTATTTAGTTATACAAACCCAGGAATGCTAGTTGTAAATTTAGTATGTTATATAATGGTTTAGGAGTATTGAATAGTAACAGGATTCTTTTTATTCCTCTGTCTTTCATTTGACTAAGAAAACTTAATGTTAGCTACAATATAGGAAAGTTAACCAATCTATAGCTAAAATACACAGTGAGAAAATACAAGTAAAAATAGCAAACTAATACAGAGAAGGAAATATATATACTTCTATCTTTTACCATATCAACCAATATCTTCGACCAATCAATATTCTTCATAAACCCACTAACTTTAACTAATTCAAAAGTTCAAAGCGACTAATACATAACTGCCACGAAAGTATATCACTCAATGGAAGCTGCTCTGTTCCAGCAAAAATACTATTTTAAGTCAAAGAAACATACATTTCATAATATTATAAAGAATACTACCGTCATCATATTGTAAAGTCGATATCGTTCCCATAGTTTTTTTTAAAGATAACGTGAAATAATGCATATACAAAGTAGTTGAAATACATTCAAAAGACTATTTGTATTTTTTTTTGAATCCTATCATAAGTGTGCATCGAATACAAATATAATCCTCAAGGACCCACTTTCCTCCTTATCTATTACAGTGCTCATAAATGCTTAAAAGATGTTATGTAAGTGTTTTTAGCGCTTGTTTACACATTTAGCTAATGGTTAGTTTATATAATGAATGAACCAGTGGTTTTGTTTGGAATTAATTGGAGATGAATGTTATGAAAGATTATTTACTTATGTTGCGATGTATTGATTGGTTTAAAAAGTTTGGAAGTATAATATTAGAAAGATGGTTTCTTGGTTACACAATGTAAATGTTGTCTAGTCTGCTGTCAATCCTGTCATTAGATTAGTTCCTTATATTCATGCGTTATTTGCATCTTTAATATATGAGGATACTTCTGACCAAATTTCCCCTTTAGGAATCTCAGAAGTAAATAACTCTCCATGTCCCCAGACCTAATCTCTTTTAACTTGCAAAGCTTTATTTTCTTTAACTTTAGTCTCCATAAACCTAATCTCCTTTAAGCTCATGAGTGTTCTAATATTATTTTATTATGTGTACTTGTTACAGGTTGCATTATGTGGCTTTGTTTGGACATTTCACGTAATTTTTCAACCTATTCCCCCCTTCCCTCTTTTTGGGTTATGTACGTTTAGATTTTCTAGCATTTATTTCTCTGTTTGTCATTTGCCTCTGTTTTTTTTACTTGTATTTATCAAAGAACATCCCTGATGGATATCTACTACTATATAACATCTCTTTCTTACATATAATATCTATGTTTAAGACTATCTAACTGTCGATATACTGCAGTATCTTCGTTTTGCAATTACTAAACTTGTTTTTGTTTACTTCTTCATCGAATGGTCTTTTAGTACTTAAATCATTGAACTAATACTTCAGGTGTTATATATTCACGAGTTCTACTCATCTGAGCGTAAAACTAGAGTAAGAGGCATGAAGATGAATTCATTACATTATCAGTTGGGTATAGTGTAGCACTTACTTGATGCGAGTTATAATAGAATTGCAATTTAGCATCAATGAAAGATAATTGGATCACTGCATTCATAAATTCAGGTTAAGAGATTTTTATTTAAATTTGATATGCAGGTGAAGTGCTATAAAAAATATAAGCATATCATTATACCTGATGGAGTCAGATTTCTGTTCGTTCTGAACTTGTAATCAAACCACTCTAGTTCTTGCTTTGTTAATTCTTAGTAAGAATAATAAAAAGTTTTAATAACAATGGACTTTCTTAGCTTGATAATGGCATACAAACTTACTACTGTGTATATGTATGCATAGTTGATTTTTTTTGGTCAACTATTTTATTTAGAACTACCTAGTGATTCTACCTTTTATGTGATAGCCAGTATGTTTAGCTCTTTTTATTAAATCCTAGTCTTGAACTGGTTTGAAGTATTTTCTAGTCGATTTCATTCGGCATTCAGGTAGTGTTATTTAGTATCATTAAACTCTTCATACTGCATACTGTATGTATAAGGGCTTATAGTTGTTTGATTATATTATAATGCTACTGTATGTTTCTGTAAATGGTAGGGTGTACTTGTTAATAAGCTGAGCTCTAATTGTGTCATGTTCTCATAAGGTTAAGAGCATGCAGCAGGAATCTAGGGTCATGTGCTGTTGCTGTTAGGCTTCCCCACGCTGTTGCTACCCCAACAATACCCTCTGCCTCCTGCCTGACGTGCAGCACCGGTACATGCTTCCTCAGAATATCATCCGGTGACTGCTACAACTCCTCTTACTATCCTGCTGCTGCTATCTGGGATGTGAGGCCTACTGCCCCAGGTCAGAAGCCAAGATAGTAGAAAAATAGGTCGTATTATATTTCCGTGTTATGCATTATGATTCTCCAAAACTATAAAAAACATATATTCGTGTTATAGCAAAATAGGTCGTATTATATTTCCGTGTTGCACTTAGCTTCACTAGAAAAAGAATTATAACATGAAGGATCTCTCTTTTCAAATTTACCCAAACCATAACATTCTCCCAGCAGCTAGGCCGTTTAAAACCCTACTACGACAATCTTTTATTGAAAAACCTAGATGAAGCCACCTAAATAAAAAAGAAACAGATTTCTACTACTGTATATACAAAAGCATTAGTGTATTTATAGATAGTCAACAACCTAACTCTTCACAACGACTCTTTGTTCATCTTCTACATTCCCAAGTYAAGAAAACCAAAATCTACATGTCATCCACGAAATGCATGAATTCACCTCATAATTCCAACCATCTTCATCAAGAGACGAAAAAAAAGTTCAAGTAAGAAATGGAACCTGAAGAGCRAACTCCAATACTTCAACWAGGGAACCCACGCCTGTAATATCCTTCTCGCCGATAAGTATCAGGGGATTGTAGTTCTAGTCCTGTTCAACACATAAGCAAAATAAAATAAAAGAATGCCATATCAAGAAGATGGAAAGATTCAGTAGATTATCAAAGATTCATAGAGCATAGACAATGCTAAATTGCATGGAACTTTATTCATTTACTCCGCCAATAATTAAATTACGATCAACAAAAACGCTTTATCCTTAAAATAGAGCGTGATTCCCTTCTTGTTAGGTCGAATTAGACTGAAATAAATTCAAAAACTTGAACAGTAATCCAAATTCATTTATCTAATACACAGGAGGTCAAAAAAAAAAAGATTGACCCTAAGGAAGGTAAGAAGATTGCAAGTGAGGGTAGCATAGTAGGTGTAGCAACACAGTTTCAGCCCCAAGAACGGCAAGAAGGGGCTGCCTTGGCTCAGCAACAGGGGGGCCCTGGTTTCGGGTTTTATGCAGCACAGTACCGCAGTATGAGCAGCAATTGCAGGGCAGCAACACCAACTTCAGGGCAGCAGCACCAACTGCAGGACAGCAGCAACAACCGCGGGCAGTAGCAACAGCAGCTCCAGATTGCAGCACACCCATACTGCCTTGGGTCTGGTCTACTGCAGCACCAGATGCAGAAGGAAAAACAGGGGCGGGAGATTGCAGGCTTATAAACACTAATCCTTGCCACTTAGCCATATAGTAGCCACAAACAACCAAACGTGACACCAACTCCCTCCCATGAACCACCACTCTGCTAGCACCCTCCCAAGAAATGACGAACCACAACCGTTATAGCTTTGTTGGTAAACTTAGCATGTTTCTATTAATTTATCATCCATTAAATTACATTATTCTGGTTGATTAATTTATCATTAAATCATTTATCTATTAATTTATCATAAACTCATAAGTGCATGAATTCCCTGTTCAAGTACTTTATATTCTTCTTAAGATTGACTTCTAAATATTAAGATTAGCATAAATGTATGCAGGGATTGCAGGCTTATAAATCATGATGAACTTTCACAGCAAAGACAAAAAAGCTAAGGCAGCTTCTCATAGTGTTAAATATTAATCTTCAATTCACAAACCAAAGTCCAATTAATTTCAAATGAATTCAAAATTCCAACAAAACTTAACCAAATGAATTTTTAAGGAATGCAAATGCAATTTAACAAATTAAATAAGTTCCAACTTTCTCTAAATCAGCTTAAATATTCTGGAAAATAAGCCTTAAAATGAAATTATTCATTAACTAAAAAAATCCAAAACAAACCATAATCAGACCTAGATATTCAGAGCATAAATTAAATATTATCAATAAATTAAAAATTAGTACCTAAAAAACCACGACAAATATTCATACCAAGAGACTAAATTGAACCTTTTAATCAATTTAATATAACAAACACAAACACATATAATCAATTCAAAATAACATAATTTCAATGACAAACCCAATAATGTCTTACTTCATTCAGATGGTTAGCGCTGAATTGAGAAAATTGTCATGAGATGCATGCAGATAACAACAATGGCGGCTGAAATTGAGAATAAAAGGAGTATCAATCGAATGAAATTATTAGTTACAAAAAACAAAACGATTAATCTATCAATTTCAATTAATTCCGACCTAAAAGGGATCGAGTATTGCAAGAATTAAGATGCCAAGCAACTGAAATTAAACATACCTCAATTACGATGCCAAGAATTAAGATTCCAAGAATTAAGAATGAAGATATCAGTGAGTGTATTGCAAAAAAAATTGTGATTTCCGCTTTGAATTAATCAACAATCGAACTGATGATGGAAATAAAATTGTTCGTTGAATTATTCAATTAATTTCATCGATCAGAATGAACTGTTGATGCAAAAACATGGAGAGAGAAAGTTAGGGTAGTGCGTTGATGAAAAAGCGGGGAGTGCTTGGGGAAAATGTTGAAATATTTTGTTTCACCGCCAATTCACAATAAATGTGAGTTACACGTGATTTTGTTTAGATTTAGGACACATTATAAAGTCCATAATTAGAAGGACTACAAAAAGCGTCCATATTTGTAAAATAAGTTTTGGCGCAACAAAATATTTTGGGACACTTTGTAAAAGCGTCCAAGGAAAAGCGTCCTATATTTGATCATTTTCTAGTAGTGTATCTAATTGTTAATTCTTTGCAGAATCAGATTAAAAATGTTGCAGCTGAACAAGGGGACAAAGAGGTAGACTTGAGTGAGGATCCCGTTTCGAAAGTGTTGGGAAAAGATCAATATGGTCGTGTCCGTTGCTTAGGACTAGGCGTTAAGCCATCAGATGTTTGAGATCCATCTTACCCTCGATTTTGCAATGGTCTCCACATGTCATTTGATAATGAAGCTGCAGTTATACATTATTTTCGACGACTAAAGGTTCAGGTACAAAGGTTGAGAAAAATTGTTGAAAAGAAAGGAACCACTATCACTCTAGTCAAAAGGAAGTTGCAAGATCAGGACATTCCTTTTTCTGAGGAATCTGATTCTGATTCGTTTACTTCTAAGTCTGATGATTCTAAATTGGAGAAAGATTCTGATAGCGTCACTCGTAACCAGGTAAATTCTTTTGGCCTACACTATTTTGTTGCTTGGTGTTTATTTGATCTTTTGTGCTGCTATTTATAGGCTATTTTATTTGATCTTTTGTGCTGCTATTTATAGGCTATTTTGCTTTTTTTTTTTGTTTTTAGAAATAGGGTTTTCTGTTGTATTATGTAATGCCTTGTTGTCATATTACCGTTATTAGTAATGGTTTTTGGCTGCACTCTATTTTGCTTGTTCCTACTAATCTGCTTGGGATCATGTGTTGATCCTGTAGTGATGGCTTTCCTTTTTTTTTATTAAGTTAAACTTGGAACATAAATTAATTAAGGAGAATGGACAGTAGAGTTTGCAATACAAATAGTACTAGAAGTTAAATCATCCTAGAAGYTATTAGTACAAGCTGGTAGAGGATGATCCCAAAATAAAATTATTTTACGGTTACAGTCATTAACTCTCATGAGTTTATCAGCAGCATCAGCACCTCTATTGAGCACCCTTTCTTCAAATCTTAGTTCACTCTCAATAGCTTATACATGGTAAAAAAATCAGATTTGACCTGCAATAAAAAATCATATTATACATGGTTAAAAACAGATTTGAACTACAATAAATCAGATTTGACCTGCAATAAATTATACATGGTAAAAAATCAGATTTGACCAACTCCTTCCCTCTCAGTAGCTTATATGCCTGCAAAGAATATGTAGAGATTATGGTTGAGCACCAAAGTCTATTCAAACAACACTGCAGGGCAAGTTGTATTGCCTTAAGTTTAGCCAAGAGGCTATTGGAAGAGATACACTTACAACCACAACCTAGTATACAATGCCCTAAGTGTGATTTGTAAACAATAGCTAGCAATATACTTAGATTGAGTGAGTGTGTATGAATGTGAGCGTAAATATCACTAGCAACGAGTTTGAGCTTATACTTAGATTGTAGCAACATGTTTAGACTCTTGAACGAAGTAAAATTCTCCTGGATAAGTAATTTAGATTGTTTTTTTATGTTTTCCATGGTTTAATTTGATGTTGAGATTGTGCTAACTTTTTCTTTTGTTGTATATCATAGGATAATGGAGCTGTTAATGAACCTAATGACAAATAGTCCTTACTCCTTATAGTTGGAAAATTAAAATGTCAGTACATGTTTTCTACTATAYTAGCTACCTTCAAGCACTCTTTTAATTTGAAGGAGACATAAATGAGAATTTTTTCCCAAAATATTGCTTAAAACTTTCGTATTTCCATTGTGCTTTGATTTGTAAAATAATTCCCAATATACCATTGGTCTAGGTTCGGTAGTGATTTTTTTTTAAAATCAGAGTAGTTCTCTATTACCAATAGAGAAGTTGTTTTATATTTCGCTATTAGTGATAGCGAAGAAGTAGTATTGCTGAAATTCTGAGACCAATTCCCTTCTTCTACATTAGAACTAGAAGCACACCTCAACATATCAGTCACTCAATCACTCATCTCCGATCCCTTCTTGCCGCCACTTCCTTCATCTTCCTCGACATTTTCTTGGAGCGTTACCGACGACATAATACATCGAGAGGCATTTATGGAGGGTTTTGGGTCAAATATTGAGGTGTTTGACTTCCGCTTTGAGCGGCTCTTTTCTGCAGTTTAAGGACAGATAATGGAGGAGTTTAGAAGTGCTTCACTTCTGCGTTTAAGGGCTGAAACGGGACAGTTTTAAGAGACATTTGATGGTTGTTTTAGTTGTGCGGTGCTGCTGTATTTGCAGCAGTTTAGAGGGGTGTTTGGTTGCAGTTTTGAGGGCTCTTTTGTGGGTTTATCTGATGTGTATGTTGTTGTGTGTTTGCTATTCCTGTTATGTACTTGAGGAGTTTGCTCTGTTTCAAGTATTATGTACTTTGTTTTACTACTTGCAAAAATTGACCCCCCTTTAACTTTGTTACCTTAGTTTTTCAGACCATTAATGTGGCTTGTCCCCTTGTTCTTTTGAACCTGTTGCCCTGTTCTTTACCTTCCTGTGATATTGGATCAGAGTAACCCGATGGTGCTGGCTTACTCGATTAGTGGAGGTTATATTAGTGATGGATTGATTCATATGCTAGTTTTCTTTCTTACTTTGGCCTTGTGTTTTTATTATGTTCCCACTGATGTGGATGCTTTTGTTGCACGAAACTCTGGCTCTTTATAAGCCGAGATTTGTACTTGATTAATAATTAATTAATGTATTTCCTTTTCCTTTTTAAAAAAGAGAGTTAAGATGCTTATTAATATTTGTATTAATAATTTGTAGGTTATGAATGGGCTACTTGGAGCTACAAGATGAAGATTGATTTGAGTATATTTTTTTAAAGTAGGAATAACTTTTCATACTCAACTATTTTGGTATATGGTAATTTTTTAGTAGGAAGAATGATTTAGACATTTGAGCTATGGAATAAYACTTCATGTATAGATTTTAATGGTGATTTGTTAGATAAGGATTTCAATGCTCCTTACTCAACTACAAACATTTGAGAGTATAATTGGTATTATTAGCTWTCATTGTATAATTGGTATTATTAAATAAGTAGTTCTTTTAATTTTGATTCTAGTATTTACATCTTTATAATGGAGTTTTTATTGCCTTATGGCATTGGCATTAAAAGTGCTATACCTCTTGCAACGCTTGAAAATGGAATAAAAAAGTGCATCAACTTTACCTTTTGCAATGCTTAAAAGTGCATTTACAATTTGAAGAAAAGTGCATCAACTTTACCTTATGCGATGCTTAAAAGCGCGTTTACAAATTGAAGAAAAGTGCTTCCTTATAACTATGGAAGCACTAAATAGCGCATTTACAAACCGGAGTAATGTGCTTTGTAAAATCTAAGGCGACGCTTAAATGCGCTTATATAGGATCAAAAAAGTGTGTCACAATTGATACTCGCTATGCTTTTTTAGTGCCTCTACAACATATTAAAAAGCGTGTCAAACTAGCGATGCTTTTTTTTTGTATTGTACCTGCACTTCACAATTGCGCCGCCAAAGGACCTAGAGGCACCTACTTAAGCGACACATTTGGAAGCGTCGGTATAGGGTGTAGCAACGCTTTTTTGCGTCGCAAAAACTAAATACCATGCGTCGCTATAGCCCTTTCATGTACTAGTGAAGATCGACCAGGGAGGTGGTAATGCAATGGTGAGTCAGTTGATGTTACTTGTGATGGTGAAATTGCCGATGCAACTTTGAATAAAGATGCAGGAGGAGTGTCCAATGTTGAATTTGTACTTCGTAGGAGTCCCAGATTGAAGACCAAAGCAGGGGCGGAGCGAAACGTTCAGGAAAATGAAAACTTAATTGTTGATGATGAAGATGACGAACCTGTGGAGGTTGTTATTTTTTCTCAGGAGGGCATGGTATTTGATAGCTAGGACGCTGTTGAGCAATTGTAACAATATTATGCTAAGTCCCAGGGTTTCGGTGTGATTAGGTTGGGTGGTTCGAACTCAACCAAGGGTTTTAAAAGTGCAACAGTGTGGAGGTGTGAGTGCGAGGGTGATCTAGAGCAAGCTTCTAAGAGGAAATGTTGGAATAGAGCAAAGTACCCAGATAGGGTGGTTGACATTAGTAAGGAATTAGGACAAACTAAGAAGCGTCAATCCAAGAAGTGTTTTTGTGGGGCCATGGTTCGTGCATCCTTAAATGAAGTTCAAAAATGGGTTATTAGGAAGGTTGTTCTTGAGCACACTAACCACGAGCCAATTCCTACAATGGCTCACCTGGTCTAGAAGTATCGGATGGAGGCATTCACACCTTGTGTAGCTAGGAAGCTGTTTAATTACAGGAAGCAAGGTGTCACTGTTCCAAAGATTCGCTCGTGCATCGCTGCCGATCGTGGAGGATATGAAAATTTTCCTTTAACGGAGAATGATTTGAGACATAAAGTTGATGCTGAATGCAAGTTGAAGATGGAGGGAGGTGATTCCAATGCGTTGGTTGAGTACTTTAATCGTATGCAGAAAGAGAACTGAGACTTCTTCCATTGTCATAGGTTGGACAACGAGGGAAGGATGAAGGACAAACTATGGGTTGACCCTCGCAGTAGGGAGGCATACAAAGAATTTTCTGACGTTGTTTGCTTCGACACAACTTATTTTGACTAACATGTATGCCCTCCCTTTCGCCAATTTCCTTAGGGTCAATCATCATGGACAGACTGCCCTTTTTGGTTGTGCTTTAATCACTAATGAAGACTGTGACACTTTTGAGAGGGTCTTTACAAAGTGGTTGGAGGCAATGGATGGTAGGGCTCCAAAGGTGATCCTTACTTATTAAGCATCTGCAATGCGTAGGCCATTGGCTGATGTGATGCCGGATACTCGACATCGATGGTGCCTCTGGCACATCTTACAAAAGCTGCCATACAAGATTGCAAATATGGCGGGGTATATTATACTAGCAACTTATTATATGAATTTGTGCAGTGTTTATATTATGTGTTATAATTTTTTAATATGCGGCTATAAAAATTTAATGAACTCTGTTTATGGTTGGCTATAAAGAAAATTTTGAAAATTTGTCAACCCTTTTTTAATTTTTTATAAATGATTTGTTGTAAAAAAGGGACATACTTATTATTGAGCAGTTCCTTGTAATGAAAACATGTTGTAAGAAGTGATGAGGCTAGTTTTTTGGTGTTTGGTTTTGTTACCCGTTATTCATTAATTTATTTGATCTGGTAGTTTCATGTGAATCCTGATGATGTGCTGCTGTAGGTAGGGGTGAAAGTTCGGTTTTCGATTTGGATTATGACTCACTACAAATCCGAACCATTTTATTTCGGTTTTTAAAATTTCACTCCAAATCCAAACCAAATTGTATTCCAGTTCAAACCAAACCAAATCGAAAAAATTCGGTTTTTAGTCGGTCGATCCAAACCAAACCGAATTTTTAATACAGTTTGGTTTGGTTTGGAGTGTTTTAATTCGATTTAGCTACAATAATAAATTACGTTTAAATAATGCCTAAAAGTCCTAATAAATTAAAAAATCACAAATTCAAATTAAGTTCAAACAAAGTTTCTCAGTAGAATAACAACATCTTAACAACAAAGTTAAGCCTCAGTGAGTTTATTAGGCAAATGGGTCATTGGGCCTAAATTAAAACAAGCCATTTTAACAATTCGGTGTGTGGTTTGGAGTTCAGTTTTCCTCTCTCACACCGACTCCGAACCGAAAACCAAATTTTTCAGAAAATTTGACTCCAAACCGCACCAAATTAAGAAAAAGTACCGAACCAAATTTATAATACGGTTCGATTTGGTTTGGTATTCGGTTTTAAACCGATTCAATTTCACCCCTAGCTGCAGGTATGCTAAGTTCAAGGAACAACTTCTAGATGTCGTTTACAATAGCCTAAATGAAGCCGAATTCGAAAGAAGATGTGGAAAAGTAGTGACCACTTTTGTTGTTGAGTTAAGTGAATAGCTTGTGAATTTGTTTGCGGAGCGTCAGATGTGGGTGCCCTCTTTCATGAGTGATTACTTTTGGGCGGGAAGCGGTCGACTCAACGTGTCAAAAGTATACATAGCTTCTTCTAGATGTATACATAGCTTCTTCTAGATGCGGTCGATTCAATTTCACCCCTAGCTGCAGGTATGCTAAGTTCAAGGAACAACTTCTAGATGTCGTTTACAATAGCCTAAATGAAGCCGAATTCGAAAGAAGATGTGGAAAAGTAGTGACCACTTTTGTTGTTGAGTCAAGTGAATAGCTTGTGAATTTGTTTACGGAGCGTCAGATTTGGGTGCCCTCTTTCTTGAGTGATTACTTTTGGGCGGGAATGTGGTCGACTCAACGTGTCAAAAGTATACACAGCTTCTTCGATGAGTTTATTGCACGCGATACACCATTATGTGAGTTTGGCGGAAAATATATAGCGACAATTGAGAAAAGAATTGCTGATGAGAAAGAAGCAGAAGACATGTGTACGAAGTGGCAATATAACTATAGGACTGGGTATAATGCGGAGAGATTATTCCAGAAAATCTACACTCCTAAGCTATTCAAAGCGGTTCAAAGACAATGTTTGGCTGTGACTTATGTCGACATAGAGGAGCATAAAGCTGTTGATGATAAAAAAATTTGAGTACTTAATGGAGGATCGAGTGTGGGTCCTAAGTCACAAACGTTCCAAATATCTTCTCACCGATGGTTACAAGTACCACAATGTCCAGTTTGATACTGAAACAAATTTTGCAACTTGTAGTTGTAAAATGTTTAAGATCGATGGAATCATGTGTCGTCATTTGATTCAGTTGTATGACAAGTTGCACATAAAGGATACTCCTGAGAGTTATGTTCTTAGGAGGTGGCGTAGGGACATGCTAAGGAAGCATACCTCAGTTCGTGTTGGTTATCATGACTTGTCTAGAACTGTGGAAGTCAAACGTCTAGACCGGTTAGTAGTTGCTTATGAGACTCTTACAAATTTGGCGGTAAAATTAGAAAGGTGTACAAAAATAGTACTAAGAGGATTGAAGGCAATTGAAGCCGAGGTTCGTGCAGCTCTGGCAGCCGAATAAGTTGGTTCTCAAGTAGAGTCTAATATAGGTGATGTTGGTGGGACTGAAGGTAGTTTGTCAAAAGATCACAGCGGTGGCAGTATGGCTGACAATGTTCCACTAATTTTAGCTTCCTCATTCGTAACGTTGCTTCACCCGGTGTACTTTCACAAGCGAGTCAGAACGCTTCTTGTGGTGTGACACTTGAAATGGTTCAATCTGCTAGGACAGACATAAAGGACCCAGTTGTACCAAAGAAGAGAGGTCGACATAGGACGACACCTTTTAAAAGTTACTCCAAGGCAGGTTGGCAAGGGTCGCAACCTTGCAACCAAAAGAATGTTGGTAATGATGATTGTGGAACACAAAACATGGGTAAGGGAAAGGGAAAGGGGAAGGGTAAGGGAAAGGGAAACAACACTGTCAATAACAACTCCGAGCCTCAGTGCTGTAAGGTATTAAGTTTTATTTCGTTGCTTAGCATTAATTCCATTGAAGCTATCGAAATAAAAAGCCTCCCAAATCATACAAGTGTTGTTGTCTATATAGGAATGTCCTGGATGTGGTTCTACTTCCGGTAGATCTGAATCAGTTCTTGAGAAAATCCCGGTGAGTTGCAGTTGTTATGCGTTATTGTCCAACACTAATTTTGTGCAATTGTGTAAATTATTTGGCATGTAAGTTGTGGTTTGCTTTGCTGATACCTTTGATACAAAAACACGTAGCTTTACTGGAGTACATTATCATGTAGTTGTCTCTGAATTGTAGGTTAAAAGGCGCAAGATGGTTTCCTTTGTGGAATACAACAACTCCGCAAGTTAGCATGACGATTTGCTGAATCGCAATAGCGTTGTGTTTGCTGACCCACCGAGGGTTTTAGAAGATGTGGATGGTTTAGGTTAACTTAATGTTTTAGCAATTGTTGTTGTAATTTGGTTGGCATTCGGTTGTTATGTAGCAATTTTAACAGGCCTGTATGATTGGAAGTGTAGTTGTTGTATGATGGTTTACACTTTGTTTGTTTTGCTTCGAGCACATAAGAAAGAGTACAGTGTAAACAAATGTTTGTTGTTAATCATAAATTCACACTTCATAATTTTATAGCTTGTAAAAGTTTCAGTAGCAAATGATTAATTCTTGTTAATATAATATTCAAAGTATCCTTATATACTCAGATTTCATAATTTTTTGGGATTTAATTGCAAGATATTGTAAGCAGTAGTGCAGTGTAAAGTAAATGTTTGTGTTAATATATGTTGTCATTCATAAATAATCGTTGTTAATCATAAATTGAAATTTAATAACTTAATAGTCGTTAATCAACTGCAAATAACAAGTTTTGCTAACCAACTTTAGATTCATACGATTCATTCTGGAAAATTACATATGTGCCACAACTAGCTTACGATTACTAATGCACCAATGACTTTGACATCACCACTTACACAATAAAACTACTCTAATTGACTGAAGAACATTAGGGGTCTGAACACTGCCTACAATTAAGTCGCGATACCGCCAGCCCAAGTGAGTTCATGCAAACTCCTTGTCATCGTCTGTGGTACAAGGGCCCTGGGAAAACGAACAATTATCTTTAATAAGTAAATTGTTCCAAAATAATTGCAAAGCCAAAGCGAAAGTTAACAGAAATTGGTTTCATTTTCATACCCAAATGAAATGTTCAAACACAAACAATTAGCTTAATTAAAAAAATTGGTCCAAAATAATGACCAATACAGGGCAAAAATTAACAAACATTATACCATTATGATATCTGGAAACACAATGAATTAGTTTAATAATTATTTTTGTCGAAATAAATTACATACACAAAATTTAAGTAAACAGAGATTATACCCCCTAATGATATCTGGAAACACAAACAATTACGTCTAATAAGTGAATGAGTCCAAAATAATTACAAACGCAAAGAAAAATTTAACAGATATTATACCCTAATGAAATTTGGATACACACACAATTAGGTTTAATAAGTAAGTCATTCCAAATTACTTACAAACTTAAACCAACATTTGACATTTAATTAGACCCTAATGAATTCTGGAAACACAAACAACTAGCATCTAAAAGTAGCTAACTGAACATTAATAAAAGACTCAAACACAAAATTTGCAGACATTCGTATGAAATTCATACCTTGATGAAACCTTTCATGCGCAGACGACTTGCACCATTAGCCACAAATTTCAGATGAAGACTACACTTTCCCTTACGCCACATCCCGATGACACCTCCATTCAAGCTGGTGCAGTCACCCATTTTGACGCCCATTCCAATTTGTTAGGCTCGATAAATCTTCATCATGGCGAGCTTTGAGACTCTTGACTCTGTTACCAGTATAACCATTGGGTCATATGCCTCGATTATCTTGTCAAGATTTTCCTTGAAGGAATGCCTCGCAACAACCCGGGCATTCCAGATTACTAACTGTCCACCAATCTTCAATTCACCTGAGTATTCCAGATATTCCGGCCAAAGCCAGAGTACATGAAGCCTCTTCCAAGGGTCCCCCTATTTAACCTCCAATTCCACACTGACACCAATTGAAGACATCCTACCACTAACACCAAAGACACAAAGTGCGTCAGTGTATGACACGATTTCTAACTTCTTTTCTTCGGTGTTGAAGAAATAGACGGGCAAGTTAGTTTTCACCACCAGCTTTGGGTCAATAATTTCACGAGATACATAGACAAGCATCAGAGTTAGTGCGGGAACACTTGGACATTCACCTTCTAATTGAGACAGCCTCTCATGGATGTTGTTGATATCGGCCCTGCCATACATGTCCCCCAAATTTGGGAGATGGGCGGGGGACATATGGCCTTGGGTGTTTCTCATCATCAGAAGGGGCAAAGAATGAGCCCTTTCGGTAGCAGGGGTTAGGATCATTTCAGAACTTCATGAATGACAACGAATACATTACTGTAACGAAGTTGAAGGAAAATTGACATGGTGGAGTAGTCGATCTCACTTTCGGTTGTTGTTAATGGTGTCAAAAATTGAATTTCAGCCGGGGAGGGTTCCATTGGAAATAGAGAGAAGAATTAGGGGTAAGATTTTTTAGAGTTACAGATAGCCATACATAATGTCGGTGGTGAGCAATATTTGTAGCGGGAGAAACAACATTAAAATAGCGCCAAAAATTTTGTCTTTTAATTTTGTTGTTTGTCGGGAATTTATGAAGTTTGGTTGAAAAATTTCCAACCTAGCAATCCGTGTCGATTCGAGACAGAAAGAAATTTGGTCGTTGATCTATAACCACCACGCTGGCAATCTGTGTGTGGATAATGCATGAAACAAGTATGTTTTTTTATGTCTATTTTTAGTAATTTGGTAAACAAAACCATACGTATTAAAATTGACTTATTCATAATCCTTAATGTTTCACATTCGGTTAAACTTGTTTACCATGTGTAATTTTATAGTTTAATTAGGCGTATGTATTTTTATGTAATTTTCTCAAAGTATAAATTCATAATTATTGTATTCATTTCATTACTTTCCTCAATACCCGAAACTTGTGTTTTCATTTAATGTAAAACGTATGTGTTAAAGCCCAATTATTATTAACATGGAACTTGTTTTTGTACATTAAATTTTGAATTATGAATGTCTAAAAACCTGTTTTTACTTCTAATGACATGTACTGTTTGAACATATTTTCAATCGTCTAATTGGAAACAAATTAACACGTTTTGTGCATAATTCAGAGACAATTTATTTCACAAGATATTTGGTGGTAGTAGGTTTCCAACAACTCATTACAATGTATTAATGCTCCAACTACCTATTAATGAGTTGATATGTGTATATATATGTTACCATTGAACGTTGTCCAACTACATCACACTTGGGTTTCCTTGTGATTCATTCTCAAAGTTGTTAGATTTTAATTTGTACTAAGTTTGAATTTAAATTGTTGCAATGTCATTTTCAAGTTGGTCTCGTATTGATAATTTGATGCCGGGGAGGTTTCCGACCGGTAAAGTCATCGAATTGGTCGGTGAAAGCGGCAATGGAAAGACGCAACTATGTCTACAGACAATGCTTACAATTCAACTTGATGAAGATGTTGGTGGATTAGGCGGCAGATGTGTGTACATTCACATAAATGGTAACTTTCCTTCTAATAGATTGTTACAAATTTCTAACCACTTGGTTAACATGTTTGGACAGCCAACAAGCCCCCTTGAGTGCATAACAGTGAAGAAAGTTAGTGCCGTCGAAGAAGTGCATGGAACACTTGCTCATTTGGAGCTACTCCTTGAAAATGCTATCATTTCCTCAAAACCTTGTCGTTTGGTTGTGTTCGTTTGATTCAATTGCCTCACTTTGTCGAGCAGAATACGGTAATAATGCGTCCAAAATGGGAGCATGTGCAAATTTTTTAAACTTTTTTGGCTCAAAAATGACTTATTTCGCTAACAGATACCAATTAACTGTCTTGCTCGTCAACGAGGTTACTAATTTTATCCCACCTACGAATCCTTCAACTGTTTCCTTCATAACATCAGGTCAATATGTTACACCTTCTCTTGGTCATTTTTGGGCGAGACATATTAATATTCGCATAATGCTGTGCAAAGAGACTTCTGCGGAATCGGGAAATACAACGAGAACTGCAATTGTGAAATACGGGAATCATGTTGTGCGCGGTTCGTTAGAATCACAACAAATGGCGTAAGTTGAATTTCAGCAACTTATGTATAACTGCTAGTAAGCTTCAAGTGTTGGCTTGTATTGTACTTTGTCGAATTTATGAATTAAACGATTGCTGTCTAATGTATGTGTAAACTAAAAGGTTTAGTCCTAATTTTTTTTGCTCTTGCCTTCCATTATTCATTTAACAAGCCATTTGGTTGACACAGACTTTTGCATTTTGTAGTTGGAATACAAATGCATTTAATGATTCCCAAAATTTGCGAACCCTAAACTATACATACATCTTCAATGAGGGTAATGTACAGAACCTTCAAACCACTTTTTTTGAACCGAAGCAATTTTACAGTGGATCGGTTTACATTTATACAATATTATAATCTCAACGATAGAGAAACGATTACATATGGCCTTTACATGAATCTTGTGCTCCAAAAGTTACATATATTGGCCCAGTATTAGTCGAGTACTCATTGGTTACTTCAGGAAGTAACGAAGCATTACTGAGCTTATGGCAGTTGCATGGGAATAGGGGTGGGCTGTCATTCAACTACAACCACACATATTATGTGACATTGTACAAAAGGAGAAGCATTGGAAATCTAATATATATGCGCGGTTTTTACTCCGTTGGTCAATAAAAACTTGCTACATTTCGATTTGGAATGGGTTTTTAATGTACAGGAAAAAATATGTGTTTCGATAATTATTTGGTTAAATCCAGATTTCAAGTCGAGGGGGTCATAAAAGTTGTCATTAAAAATACAGTAACGAAATTAGTATGATAGGTAAAATATCGAGTTCATCCAAAATAAACGACCTAAACTTTTTTTCGTTTGGGCTTTAAGAACCTTTCAGTCTTGTTTTGGAAATTCAAAAATTTAGTCAACAAGGAATTAAGTGAGTTTAAGGTGGCTCAAATCTTCGTTACGTTGGTTGAAAATTATACCTAGGTCCTTCAAGGTCAAAAATAGTATATTTTATCCCCTCGTTGTTCGCTAAAATCGATAAATATCATGCAATTCGTACCTAACACCCAAAAAATTGTAACTATGTACAAGTTTATAACGTATTAAATTCATAGGCATTATTACACATGACTTTACGTTCAACTCTTAGTCATGCTTAGTCAATTTGTATGTTATTAGAATAATATAGTGTGAGTTTCGTTGATTGATCGTTAGTAAAAGTGAAAATTAAATAAATCAATATAATTGAAGTGTATGCCATGGAATACACAGTAATAGGTTTTTTGTTATGTTGGTTTATCAAATCATGATAATTCAGAGAAGTTTGATATTTTATAAATCAATTATTTTTTATACAAACATATAAATAAAAGAGCAAATTTGAGTAGCAAAAAAATAGTTCTATTGTCAGGAACTTAACTTACCTTAAGATGGGGATATGACAACACTCTAGGTACTCAAAGGCTAATGACACATGGTACATAGTAGGAGTGGACTGCCATTACAATTCTGACAAAGAGGACTTGGTTAATACTACGAAATCTAACAAATGAACCTTTGATTTTTTTTTTAATAACAGTATAAACGGTTGAGATTGGTCAAAATATTCAGGAAGCTGAGAGGATTTTAATACATGGCACCCTAATTTCATCTCTTGTCCTTCAGTTAAACAACGGTTATAAGGGTGGATTGACTTAATCATAACATTAGCCAAGCAAATGCTAAATTAACATTTGTATATCAGTAAATTAGCATTCCCAAGGAATTATATAATATGCAGATTAACTTGCATATAAAAAGCAACGTTTCCCATAAACCCTAATCTCACCCCTAAACCAAAGAACAAGTGCAAACTATTAGCAACAATGTCCCACCCCCAAAAATGAGAAAAACAAATCCACACAACAAGTAGACTTTGGCCCTTTTTCACCAGTAAAGGGGTCCGGGAAGTCATCAACTCCTACTGGCAAGAGAAGTTCACCCTATGGATAAACCGAATGTAGTGAAAAGACTTCCAAAAAACTTACCATTGGAGGGAAGGGGAAGAACATTGCAGATGGTGATAAGGATGACTCAACTGAGTTGGCTAAGAAGAGGATGAAGACTAACATTAGGGCGTTCTAGGCTGTAATTCGTGAGTTTAATGAAACAACTGACTATCACGATCCAAAAGAAAAGCAACCTTCTGATTTGAGTACAACTGTAGAGGAATCAAACATCAAAAAGGGCAGCTCTAGGAGTACGTATCAAAGGGAAGGAAGAGAGGATGACGAGATGAACATAGTTCTAAGCAATGGTAAACATGGAGAAGTTGGTATGGTGTATGTGGTGAGGGCTAAGACAACCTTAAGGGTTCCATTGAAACTCTACGTGGCAAGGATTGACACTAAATATGATCTCCTAGTCATGTAGAAATACAACATGGTGCTTACAGAGCATGACACTGCAGACAAGCTCGGGCTAAAAGATGGCGATAAGATCACGGTGAAGGGAATGGTATGGACTCCTTATTAATTTCCCTAATTAAAAATTCCTTAAGTACTTTCTTTGTTTATAGCTGTACCTTATAGGTGGATTTCGTAAGTAATATAAATTTTCATTAATTTAATTGCGTATTACAATCATTTGTGCACATTTATGAATTTAATGCAAAAGTCGTTTAATTAAAGTTTAATCACATTCATTTGATATGCATTGAAGACCACTTGTTCACTGTAATGTTCAGAGAAATGTTGAAAATTAAATGTTGACAACTTTTATTAACCGTTGGGTGTTCCAACATAACGTGTGTTTTTAGTATAAATTTCCATGATTAAATTCTTCAAATTTATACCAAAGTTCATTGATTTTAATGTCAAACCTTAATACAGTGTCACATTCGTGTTTGCATTTGTTTCAAAATTAGTGTGGATTATTTTCTTCCTCGGTTGTAGCCCAATTCATATGACTTTGCCTCAAAAAAAGTCAACCACCACCTGACGATGTTTTTTACATGATCCCATGTTCAACACCGACTCGCGTTTCAAATACATCTTCATCAAGGATAGGAGAGATGACAAGCCAAAGAAGCTGCGCGTAAAAGCATCGTTGATAGCTCCCTTAGAAGTTGTGTACAACGAGTGGGCTGAGTTCAACGAGACAGAGTGCGACAAATTCGTGCTGATGAATGAGGGTCATGATATCCCAAACTCTGCAATTTCAATGGGAGAATCAGAGGTGAAAAACGGAGCGACACTCCACTGCAGGTGGTGCCTCCAAGTTCCGACAATCACCATATTCGACTAACTTGTATTTGTTCAGCTTAAAGCTAGGTGCCTTTACATTCACAATCCTTTGAAAATCTTTGGTTGCCAGCTTAATCATAACTTTTGATGCCACATTTTGATGTTTTTGTAATAGAAAATAGGTCTGACTGGCTAATGGCACCTTTGTTAGGATTATAATTGTGTTATGTTATGTAATATTGGTTACCAAAAAACCTCTTTTGAAATCTAGTTGCCTTGAACCTACTTTTGGACTAAAACTTATGGGAATAGGCGTGTTTAATCAAATATTTGTTTCTACTTATTAATCAAGTACTTTTGTATCAATGCTTAGTTATATGTGACAAAACAAAGAAGGTTGGATTGCATGAATACCAAATTCCGACATTACACCAATTAAACTTCAACATCAAGTCTGAACACTTGTTCATTTTGTTATTGGAGACTGAATTTTTGAGTTACAACACTTATTCATCAGTTTAATTATTTTACTAAACCTTCTAGGTAAAACCAAAAGTTTAACACAAAACATAAAACTACAATACATGTTCCTATTTTGGGTTACAAGAAATACAAACATTGGATTCTAAATAAAACATAAACATAACCACTAACTCTGCCACACCTAAAGTACAAAAGGATTACATGCCATGCTGATAGATTCGTCACCAGAGTCTACTTCACTGTCACGAGCATCACAGGGATGCTTCTCTCCATATGTCACGTCCAACACCTGAATATGGGGACAACAAGCAATCATGTTATCCAACATTTTCATCAGATTAAACTAATTTCTAAACTATGCAATGCCTCTCGTGAAATATACTTAACTATTCATAACAACCAAATTTACAAATAAATCGAAATGGAAAATCATCCGCAAAATGAACAAAAAATTACCCCTACACACCCAAAGTCCCCATCAGCAAAACCACGATCGACATCACATGCAATCCTTATCTCAAGATCTTTCAAACCCTGATTCGAGGATAATGGCCCTACTCTAGGGCATTACGATCTAGCCGGTCAAGATAAAATACCTGTATGATTATGAGTATTAGTACCAACCCACCTTATGGCCATATTGAAGTACTAATCATATTCGAGTATTATTCATATTCAAACATCAATCATATTCAAGTAATAAACATATTGAAGTACTAATCATATTCGAGTATTATTCATATTCAAACATCAATCATATTCAAGCAATAAACATATTGAAGCACTAATCATATTCGAGTATTATTCATATTCAAACATGAATGATATTCAAGCAATAAACATATTCAAGTACTAATCATATTCAAGTAGTAATCATATTCAAGTACTAAACATACTAAATTACTAATCATATTCAATTACTAATCATATTACAGCCAATAAATAACCGTACTCATCGCTAAGAAGAGGGTGCAACCTCCACACCCATTGGAAAATCCTTCTGTATAAAATCTGCGAGCAAACCTCTTCACACTTGCCATCAATTTCAATAGAACAAAGCCACACCAATCGTAACATCGAGCATCCGATGCACAACCCAATGCCAGGTGAAAGTCCTTCGAAAATTTGCTACATTGTGGGGGACAAAGCACTAACTCCAACGAAGCCAACAAAAATAGCGTCTTAAACTCAACCACTTTGCTAGCATGAAAGTCAAACATCAACCATTCAACAACAAAGGAGTCACCGACACCGCTTTTCGTGTTACTTCTTTACCCTTTGAAACGTCATAATTAGTCCAAACTTGAGCAAATTTATTCTCAAAATCCAAAACCTTTGACCTAATCGTTTCTGATTCAAATCTACATGGCACACATTTGCCGCCTTTCGGAAGACCCAAAAACCACCTAACTTGGTTGGCCGACAACCTATACTTCTTGTCACACACACTCAGAATCTCATTAACGGGATCTACACTTGTCATAAGCCAATAGCATAAGGGTCGAGGAAGGTGCATATCGACTAAATTAAGCAACCCTCCAAAACCCATCTCCTTCACCCACTTTTTCCTACAATCGTCAAAAGATGCACAAATCCTGCCAAACGTTTCTACTCGACATATAACATTAGGTCGTTGCAACCATTAGAGGAGGGGCTTCAGTTAACCACTTCAGTGATGGTTCGAACCAAACAGTTCAGTTGATTTCAGTTCAGTTGATTTCAGTTTTTTTCCTTAGCTTTAATTGTTTCAGTTATAACTTTATGGGTTACAGTTTCGAACCAACACATTTGATTCGCCTTTTCAGTTCAATTCGATTCAGTTGCAGTTGATTTCGTTTCAACCCATACGGGTTCAGTTCAAACAATTCATTATGTTATTATCAATTTTCAGTTAAATAGTTTTTTTCGGTTTGAATTCAGTTGCATTCAACCTTGTATTTTAAGCTAAATGTTTTGGGTTGAGTAATTGGTGATTAACCAAACCGTATGTTTTCGGTTCAAACGGGTAATTTGTGTAACTATCAATTTATATTTAACAAATGCTTCCGTTGAATTCAGTTTCGCACTTTAACAATTACAGTTTTAGTGATTAAGTTGTATATAGGTGTGTTAGTTTTTTTTATTGTATATTCGTATTAGATCAATATATGAAATTAAAGCATGATGATCAAAGTTAAATAATTATAGTCCAAAATAAGTATAATTATTACACATACAAGATGATATGATCAACGTCAATACAAATCGTCTATTCATATTAGATCATATATTCGAATCGGATTTTATCAAACTATTAATATATAAAACCTATATATTCCGTATAAAGTATTACGAAGCAGATCAATATATCAAAGGATGATGYTAAAAGTTGAATAACTATAGTCTGGCATAAGTATAACTATGCTAGTTGATGATCAACATCGGTACAAATCGCCATTAGCCTAATCTAGACTAATGAAACTAAATAACATTGTACACAAATCGATTCTAATTTCTAAGAAACTAAGTAAGATTGTTATATATTATATTAAATCAAACCATTAATAGTTTAAAACAATTACAGGAAACATTTGATCGATATATGAAATGATTATGATCAAAGCTAATCTAACGTGAATATAAATAATTCATATATAAGATTAGATGATCATTGTTAATGTAAGTTACTGTTGGCCAAACCTAGATCAATGAAATTAAACTAATAAATAACAATGAGTAACATTTTGATTTTGTATTAGACCAAATCAGTAGTCATAACTCATAAACCAATATATTAGATAGATATTTGAAAAAATGATGATCAAAGCTGATTATTTATAATTTAGTAACAAACTCCGTCAACCCTATAGAACCCCAACCCCAAACTAATAAATAATAATGAATAACATTTTGATTTTTTTTAAGTTGTATTATGGTGGTTTTTGTATTGTAGATTGTGAGTTTAGCATAGAGTATGCTTCTACTAAGAGGCTAATAGCATTTCCATATATATTATTCTTCGAGAATTGTAATAAATCTACAAATATTATTAAAAGGCGTTCTATTGCATGTAAGTGCGCCACATGTCACTTTCATTCAACGTGGTTGTGCCATGTGGATTCCATATTGTCCAATTAGATTGCTCCATGTCATCATCATCATATTATTATTATTATTATTATCATTATTATTATTATTATTATTATCATTATTATTATTATTATTATTATCATTATTATTATTATTATTATTATTATTATTATTATTATTATTATTATTATTATTATTATTATTATTATTATTATTATTATTATTATTATTATTATTATAATTATTATTATTATTCATATTATTATTTTATTGGTTTCTTAATCTATTATCTATCTATTTATTACTAATATATAAAAACATTCCGCTTAAAATCTAAGAGTCATTCTCTTGTACCTCTACTCGAATTTTCCCATTTTTTTCCCCACGTGACATTGTCATTGCTCTTTTTCTACAATTCAATGAACACAAAATAGACAATATTTAATTTTCCTTTTGGTCTTCTACAGTTCTGCCTCCCCTAAAATTATTTGTTTCATCTTCTTAATCATTCATTATACATTAGCTTTTTTATATTCCTTAACCTCTCCAATTGTTTATGTTACATTTCCAATAAATTGTGGCAACAATATTTTCAAAAGGATAGTATTTATATACATTGTACTAGACTTTCCAAATTGCACTTGCATGTTTTGGTATGTCTTTCTCTTACTCCTCTTTATTTCATCAATSATTTGTGAGTTTTTGTATCCTTTATCTTCTATTAATCGATTATAACGTTTCTTTTTTTTTCTCTTTTACAGAGTTTGTCATGTGGGTTTTCTTCAATTGTAAGTATATACAAAGAGTCAAGTAGAACGTACACATGCCTTCCAAGGTCGATCGAATTTCTTGACGTAAATCAGAATGCATTACAAGCGCGCTATTGTTCCCAATTGTAGAATATATTTTCCATATTTGTAGCTAGAATATATGGTGTTATATGAAGGTATAATCATCATTTAATTATCTTATGGCAAAAGCTAACGAGTGCCCCTAGGACGTTAGATAAAATAACCAAAAATGGAAATATTAAATGAATATAAACATTAATTACACCGATTGACGTGTGAATTTGACATGTATTCCAAGTTTAATGCCATTTTAGGAAATATATTTATAGCTTACACAACAAGAAAATAGATTTCGGCCGACCGACCGCACCGACCGATATATTTTCGGTCGGTACTACCGACTATTGTCGACCGCCTTCGGTCGGTGAACTTTTACCGACCAAATTTTCGGTCGGTATTACCGACCGAAAACAATCGGTCGGTGGCACCGACCGTTTTTTATGGTCGGTAAACTCTCAGCTTGCACCCACGATGCACCAATTATACCGCCACTTTTACCGACGAGACTTCGGTCGGTAATATATTTTTTAAAAATAACTTGGCTGCCAGTGTTATGTTGAATGGGGTAAAAAAATTGATTTTACCGACCGAAGTTTCGGTCGGTATCACCGACCGAATTTGGATATCGGTCGGTACGCGTAAAATCAATTTTTTAAAAAAAAAAAACCTCGCCAGCTTGCTTGGATCGTAGTTCGTGACATCCTTTCAATTTTTTTTTCATTCAAACCCTCTTTCACTCACAAGTCACAAAACCCTCCTCTCACACTCAAACCCTCTCTCACTCACAAACCTCCCTCACTCTTACAC
>SNQN01007158.1:12486-25834 GCA_008642245.1 Bassia scoparia | reverse complement strand
ACAATTGATTCTTCTAGACTAACCCAACTATCACTCACATCCGCAAAAAAACAACCCAACTATCACTCAGATTCGCCAAAAAAAGACCCGATTTTCACATTACAGGATTGTTTTTTTTGCAGATGTGAGTGATAGTTGGGTTTAGTGTGGAATAATCAATTGTTGGGACTATACGTGGAAGCCTGAAAATAGTTGGGACTATTAGATTCAATTTTTCCCTAAAAATAAGTTAAAATTATTTGAAAATTAAACTTACTTTTTAAGGTGCTAAATGCCTAAAAGAAGTGCTCGGTGTAAGGGAACTTGCCTTTCTTAGGGCCTGTCCGGATCCTAGCACTCTCGGTTTGAGTTGTGTGTTGCGAGGGGTGTCTTAGCATTGGCCATCTTAGGATAAGGACAAATGTAGTTATCTACAGAAGCCCCCACTTTTGTTGAGTTTGTAGAAAGGAAAAACTCGTAAAATGAAAGCCAAAGTACCCGGTACCTACAAAACAAATGCGTTAGTTTTTCCTACACCTACAGTTGCATGTTGCTTGCTTTCTTGTTGTTGTTGCTAATGCTTTTTCTTACGTTTCCACCTATGGTTCTGATTCCACCAGGGATTCTGTGTTTCTGCCTATGGTTCTGATTCCACTGGCGATTTCGTACTCTCGCCTGTGGTTCTGATTCCACTGGCAAGTATTGGTTGTCCTTCCACCTATGGTTCTGATTCCACCGGGGATCGGCTGTAACTCCACCTATGGTTTTGATTCCACCGGTGACTTTTGAGAGGATTTCCACCTATGGTTCTGATTTCATTAGGGATTTTTGTGAGAGCTGATAGTATCTTCACCTATGAATCTGATTCCACTAGCGACCTTTTGCTAACTAGTTGTCCGCCTTGATACTTCTGTTAGGAGTTCCTGGGGGATTTCTATCTCAATGTCCAGTTCGATGCCTCCGTTAGGACTTCATGGGGAATTGCTGCGGTGTTCGTATCGACGCCTCCGTTTGGACCTCTTCGGGGAAGATGAAATGGTGTCCGTATCGATGCCTCTGTTTGGACTTGGTGCTTACTTGATCTTTTTTATCACGTCTCGGCTAGTCGTTCGGGAAAAATAATATAATAATGCAGCGTATAACCACGATCGCGTATAGCGAATGTCTTTTTGCTGGTGCATGCTTGATCTGTTGTATCCCATCTCGGCTAGTCGTTCGGGAAAATTTATATGATGATAACGCATCGTATAGACACGATCACGTATAGCAAATGTCTTTTTGCTGGTGCGTGCTTGATCTACTGTATCCCATATCGGTTAGTCGTCCAGGAAAATTAATATGATGATAACGCAACGTATAGCCACGATCGCGTATAGCGAATGTCTTTTTGCTGGCGCGTGCTTGATCTGCTTCATCCCATCTCGGCAAGTTGTCCGGGAAAATTCATATGGAGGTAATGTCGCGTATATATAGCCACGACTGCATAAAGCAATGTCTTTTTGTTGGTGCTTGCGTTGCGTATAACACAATCGGGCTAACGCTTGGCCTTTTCGAGGATGATGAGACTTTAACTAGGGAATGTGTGCTTTGAATTTGATCTGCTTTCGATCTTCACTTGAATGTGGCTATTGTTTCTCCTTGATTTTGCATTTGCTAACGGGTAGTCGTAGCTTTGCAGGTGTATTTTTGTAGCAATTTGATGACTTCCTTGGGGGAATTTCGGTCATTGTGGGAATTTTGGTCGTAGCCGGGCCCATTTTGCTTGCTTGGGGGATTTTTGGTCATTGTGCATGACTTTGAAAGTTGGTTGGAATTCCCGGAAAGTACCAACGACATTTGAATGCAACGGGCTTCACGCGTAAAAGTGGGCCCACTAGAAATGGCTCAAAAAACGAGCCAAAAAAAGGCAAAAGCTAGTCGCAATTACGCCCAGCATTCAGCCTATTTTGGCTGAATTTCGTGGCTTTTAAGGCTATTTTTGCTTGATTTGCCATTTTCTATTTGCTTTGTTTCATTCAAATACTCTCCAAACTCCATTGTTGCATCTTGGAATTACTTGGAAAGCTCTCTTTTGCTCATCAAATTCCAAAATTCAAGTAAGTTTATTACTCAAAACTTGAAATTCTCTGGTAAGTTGCAATTTAATACTCAATATCATGCCATTCAAAAATGCCTTGTCAATTTGTGCAATTGAAATTAGGGATTTCTCCCTTGCTTGTGTATGCTTGAAATTTTTTAATGCTATTGCTTATTCATGCTTATGTGAGTCTTTTGCAACTTGTTTCATCAAATTTAGTTCAAATTTGAATGAGTTATGCCATTTTAAGCTTACTACTTGGAGAAGATGATGAATAGTAGCTTGTCATGCCCATGTCTTAATGAATTATGCATATGCCTTGCTTGTTCTTGTTTGTTGATGATAGAATAAGCTTTTCCATGCCTAATTGCAACAATGTGAGTGCCCATGTATGATTTCACCATTGTAAGTAGCTTAAAGCTTGAAAAAAGTGCTTGTTAATGGTGATTACTTGCTTAATTGGATTTCATAGATTCTGGAGGATCAAGAGGCACTGCGGGTTCAGCACACTACATGTGCTGCTCAATCACACGCTCCCAAGGGTACCAAACAGGCCCCTTATAGGCCCCCAGAGTATAGAGTGCTTAGCAAGTTAGGCCGCACAACACACTACCTCCTCGGCTTACTTCCCTACTCGCCTCCATGGGAACCAATCCACTTGCAGCAAGATGTGGTTAAAATCAACAAGCATCAAATCCGCGCTTACATGCAACTTGTAAAGGTGGTACATGAAGACATCAGCTCTCAGATTGGGATTAATGCGAGTCGTGAAAATACCAATAGCCACCGTGAATATGATTGGAGTCCGCCATGTCCAATAGCGGCCTTTGTGTACTCGAGAGTGTAAACAATGGACTCACTCAGCTGCGCCACTGCGATCTGCTAGAGCATGTGGCTCGTGGTGGCACAATTCAGCAATGTCGCAGTACAGCCACAGCATTAGAGAGAACGATACAATATGCTCCATCCAGCTATGCACGTGGAAGAGTACTCATACACCCGTAAACTGCTGGTTTAGTAAGATAGGATTTCATATCATAATCAGGCATTTTGGTGTCATTAAATATTAATATACAAGTAATAGGCGTATCAACACGTCAACAAGATAACCATTACATACAAGGCACCTCCAGCTAATAGCCTACACTAGCTTCAGAGATCATTGTAGCGCTTAGCTCATCGCAGCTTGACCGGATCAGTACTTCATCAATCGGAATTGCACCACGCAAGACAGCAAGTCACAATTCCCCCCAATATAGTTGAGAGAAAGTTATGAAAGGTCCTTCTCTTGAACCAATTAGTGAGAAGACGTGAAGACTACATGAAGATCACCTAAGCCAATTACCAAAGGTGTCACATGAATCTTCTTAGTGCCACGTTACGCTACGTAGCATCTAATACTATGCATATAGACGCAATCAATCATCGGACACTCTCAAAAACTAAGTGACATAAATCCTTAGCTCACTAGACTATGCTCGAATTACGTAGGAGAGTGTCCTATGCCATAGCCATAAACAGACCAAGACCGATAATGCCAAACAGACTTGCAAGACAGCTCAATGCAAGAGACCTCGCTACAAATACCTTGCAATTACTAAAAGCGAGGATTATGAAGTATGCATATGAACTCTCAGTCGAATTAATCACTATAGGAATAAGGAATCTTGTCAAAGGGAAGACTGCAGTACAGATATGAGAGCATGGACCTACGAGATAGAATATAGATGGAAGGCATATAGACGATTTGCCCAACTGAGTGAATTGTGAGATATATATTCGAATGGTCGTCTAGAGAACAACACATCATCTATCAGACAGAATTTACCTCGAAGATTTAGTCTCTGACTGCCAGACTGACTGAGCATAAATAGGGAGTGAGGATTTGTGAGTAGAATCGACTAGAAGTGATAGATGTCATGTAAAATCTAAGAAGCTTGTTCTACTCCAGTCCCGATGGAGTAGTTTGTCACACACTACCTATCTCTCACTGTCACTCTGCGTCTACTTAGTTATTATGTTCTCCTTAAGCGGAAACAAGCTTCTAGCTACTAATTATATGTCGCTCGAAGTACTCATCAATACTGTATTCGAAGATTAATTATAGGTAGTCGACCATTCATTCGTACCATATTCGGGCTGGATGCACCAAAGAGACTAGCCTCAAAAGAGTACAAGTTTAAACATTATCAAACGATCGAGAAAGTATAAACATAGAACAATAGGTGAAAGAGCAAAACAGTAAGGACCTGCTCGCGGGCGATATAGACTGCGTGTTTATGTCTAAGCCAAGCTCAAATCGCAACATTGTCTCTGACGATGCGTGAGAGTATGTACAAATCCAAGGACGTAAATTCAAAGGATAAATAACTCACAACCTGCACTATAATCCAAACTACGAACGAAAGTTAGTACAACTCACTAAAGCCGCGGATCACAACCAATGTTATCTAATCGATGCATTATAGTAGAGAGATTAAGGAGAAGAGCTTATCGTGCGCACGACTAAGACCCACTATGAACTGGATACTGAGTGGAAAAACTGAGCGACCTATCGCTTTAGAAGATTGTATGTCGATAAAAAAATAAAGCAGAAGCCACATATACGCTATCTTCAATTTGTATATCAAATATGCAATATCACTCTTAAATCTATGGTTAAAATCTTAAGGTTTTAGGTTAGCGATAGTATGTTGTCTTATTTAAAGAAATAGTTGTATTTCTCTAATGTGATGAGAAACATACTAATGGCTCAAGAACAAGTGGAGTATTAAAATAAAAGTCCACCTACTAGAGGGGACGCTATAAAAAACCATAGACGGTGCCCCAGACTCAAAAATAGCGAGCCCCGCCCTACCACTCCAGAGTCGAAGCTCACTCGTCAGCCAATGTCGCCACGCGGCCAAGCGTATGCGGATAGGTTTGCTCCCTTGGTGGCGAACCTCAGGCACAGTACGTTCTCTCTCTCGAACTCAGTCCATACTAGTGTGCAATGATCGAAGCCTAAAGCAGGCAAGCTAGCTGAGTACGCTTGCATGTACAGACTCTATTCTTCTCTCTCCTCTACTAGTCACAATTCGTACATCAGCTAATCGTCGTGGACATTGTCTACTAATTCCCTCTGGGCAAGATAAGTGCTTAATATAAATCTGCTAATAGACAGGACAATCAGAGCAATTTCAGAAGAATATGTAATAAACAAACATCAACTCTCACATGTACAAATACTCGATCATCATACAGAACACCAAAATAGTGAGCAAAAGTAACATCTCCAACACACCTTAACTGCACTCGAGAGCACCAACATTTTGTTAGGTTGCGCACCCAGCAACCTCATTTTCAACTGCACTATTATACATACTTTAAGTTGCGAACATGTAGATGCAGCCGAGATTATCTTAAGCCTCGGACACATCTGTGTCTTCGACTCGTACTTCACATTCTATTCATATGTCACATATAGATAGATAGTAGAGATAATTAAATGAAATAGCTGTCAGTCTTCTTTAGTATTCATAAGTGCGTCAAACATAAGTGGAATAACCAGAAGATAGTGATTAAGCAATTGTAAGCCACTTTAGCTATCACTATATGAGACACAACAAATTCTCACTTTGCGAATTATATTCTTTTTCAACTCTCGCCATTAAATGACTATTGGCTCGCAACTACTCATGGATTAGCTCTATACCTACTAATCTCAAATTAGTCCTTTCTGCCATATTAGTGAAGGTTATCAATAAGTAAATGAGATACATCCAGATCAAGTGTCTCTCTTATCATACGTTCTGATAACAATACCATCTAAAAGTCAGTAAATATTTTAGGATTGAAATAAAAACCTATACGTAAGGCAAAAAGCAACGCTTCCTCACACTTAGTAAGGACAAGACCATAACTGAGTAACATTGGAGATACATGATTACGGGTGGCTCGGAATAGCATTAAAGCAAGTCCTTTTAGGACCGAACCTGAGTTTACGAGCAAGTCACAGTCGTACTGCCGAAATATCGCCTGGTGAATTTCAATTGCACAACTCATGTAAGAGGTTCGGGACGCAATGCGGAATTGTTTTGTCGATAGAATGTGGATTCCATTGTGTCCATTTTTGTGAGTGATTATTGAAAATTGCTATAGCTAATTAGCTCAATATTGCTTGAGGATTTGTTGTTATCTATTTAGCATTCTTCTAGAGATATGATAATCATAAAGGAAAAGATCTGTCACCGACATCATCTAATTGGGTATAGTGTAAAAAGACACTGCGAGTTTTGTGTAATAATTTGAGCTATCGCTAGTGCCCAAATAAGAAAGCTTTTGATCCTCAAGTTAATATCAAGGACATGCTGAAAACGACTCATCATGTGTCTGGGTTGTTGGACCAAGAAGTAGGTACTTACGAGTATAGCGATTGCAAAAATAGGGTGAAGAAGGCAGTAGAGACAGTAGATAGATACAGTAAACTGGGCACAATGTCCACCGCACACACTCATACCGCCTTCCGAGAAAATCGTCGCACGTATTACATATATTGAGTTACCTATTAAGACTGAGGTTTAATGTTCCGAATAGAGAATAGCTGGGACGATCATTGCGAACAAATATTTCGCCACTTTAATTAACTTGCCTAATATATTATTAGAAAAGATAAAGTAATATAATATATGAAGCTACAATTATAACTGTGGGGAAACCCTCACTGTTTAGAGCGAACAGATAAAGAGAGTTGCATTTCAAAATAAGAGTAAATATAGAACTATTCACACAGAGAAAAAATATTAAAACAAAAGAAATACGACACTATATCTTGGCGTAAGTTTAACAGGATACTTACTGCATAGATAGTGAGCTCTATGGTATATTCGCATTAAAGGCAAATTAGTTGATTAATTCCGTATGCTCTCCATAACCGAACAAGCAGATAGGCCTAGTGCACGGTGTACTGTGCCATCAAGTTATCCTTAATTAGCGCTAGAGAGAACACATGACACTGTATAATGTGTCCGGTTCTTCTGTGAATAGCCTCAATATATGGAGGTAGTGTAATTCGACAAGATCTGCTGTCAATATGACCACTCGATGACAAGGAATTTGAAACAGTCTTTATGGTCTATAAGAATGCTGTCCTTTATAAGATTATGATTTGTCAAGTCTCGTCGTTATATATGCGATACCAATATTTTGTTACACATGCAAAGTTAACATTAAGAAGGAAAGGTCAGAATCTCTAAACAATAGCCACGTGATTGACTAAAGAGTGGAGAAGGATTTATGACAGAGCGTAAGTGAGCCTTAAACTTCACCTGCAGATACTAAATCACTCGGATCGTCGAAAAGAGCACCAACATTGGAGGACGCCTAGTTTTCGAGACCCTGTAGGAACCTCTGGGTGTAAGACTCCTCTCGACAGACACTGTGAATCTGACAGAGCTCGTAATGCAAAGATATGAGCATACAGCGATATTGTGTGTGATTTCTGCATGATCGTCTATAATGACACTGTGCACTCTCGCTAACATGTGATAAAGATTGAGAAGATAGGGGAGCAGATATGCTTGGTAAGTTGAGCTAGATCGATGAGACGTAATAGAGATACTGTTGCAAGCGATATACACATGCAATAGTGGTAGAAAAATTGTTTCGAGGGGCCGAGAGAAGCGTCCGCCGTAAGATGGTGTATGATAGACGCAGGAACTCAGGTAGCGAAATCGCGGACCAAAAAACGGTCAGCCAAAAAAGACATATCTCGGCTATATACATTACGCTCGATCAGTGGACTATTTGAGGCGTTGCGTCTTAATCTATCACGCTTCACTCTAATTATTCACTGCGCTTTGATTCACGATCTCCGCCATCAGTAGTGGTTAGACCTCATTTTGGGCTGATATCACGTAGTCTAAGTTCAGCTGTTCTAACATAGCAAAAGAAGGACATTTGGACATGAAATACAAGTGATAGTCGTTGCTTGATAAACTACTCGCACAGCTACAATAAATATAAGTGCATGATAGTAGATTCTTAATACGTATTCGAGCTTCGATTATTCCGGAAATTGCTGATTATACATCGCGACTGAAATATCTCTGCTGCATCAGGAGTAGGGCTGTTTAGAACGGTCAAAACAAATAATATATAGTCAAGTCATTAGCATGCACAGCAAAAAGGTGACCACGCACTTCGCTATCATCGCGTGATCGGGGGCTGTTTATCCGTGTTCATTGTGCATTTTATATGATAATTTCTTAATTTTATTATTCCTTTTAAACTTGAGAAATATGTTTAAAAATTTCTTGTGAAATCCGTAATGGTGGTTCGTGTCTAAAAACTGTACTTAGTGACTGTTTACTGGTGCTAGATAATTGAAATCAATTAAATATATTAATTTCAGCAAAGTTAATATTAATATGTTCAGGCGCATAGATTCAAAAGAAAACCCACAGAGGCAATCTCTCGCGGTAATATCTGAGGAACAGGCCATATATAGTCCCCGAAGAGGTCCAAAATTCGAGAGAAAAATTCTTGAAATGGGTTTGTCATATAATCGAAAATAATAGAGTGCGAACAATCGTTGCGAGAAGTCTTATAATAGTTCCCGCAACCTATTGATTTGGGCTTCCCTACACGCGGGACCAGTTCCTGAAACTATTAGGTGTAGATATTCTCGCATCACTGGGACATGGTAAACCTAACCTCATCACGTGCAATGTCGCATTACGAACCAGACAGTAATAACCGAAGGCGACCAAACATAAACAACTCTAGCTTTCACATAAGAAGGTCTCTTTCGCTCCAGATGGAAGTAGCATCTCAATTATGTTGCATCTAGTAACACAGGGATTGATTGTTTTTGGCAAAGTATGTAGTAGTGCATACGTGTCTTACAAGGTAATATGAAAGTGTGGTAATCTCATAGTATGGTGAATATACGATAGTGCAGTCGCCTTGATTACAACACAAATTAAGAGTGGTATGAGATCACTCTACTTAAAAGTACTTCAAGCTCTGTGTTGGCAGCGCTGATATCAAAATAAGCTTACATTTAAGGAGTGGAATTATTTGAAGAATTCACACTTTTATACTTCTGTGTGGGAAATCAGAACTGGGATGAGTGCTAAGTGCTAACGAAAGAGTGTACCAACGCTATAGAGCTGTAGCAGTAGTGGGACTTTTACTTCAAGGAGGGCATTCACTGCGCTGGTAGGTATCACCTGACAACTCAATAGTCGCCTATTGGTGTGTGAGTGATTGCGCAGAAGGCATATGGCTAGATAAACAGATCTCCTGGTGGTAATGCATATGAGACCGACTATGGCTTGAAACGTTAGATGAAAAGGAAGCAAATGGTAGTTATTGCTAACTAACGACAAAGAGCAATCGCACGCCACACTATATCTATGGCGTTAGAACTTGTAGTTGTTGTGGAAAGGAAACAATCTATCAGTAGTGCATAATGAGTTAAGCTCAAGTGTACCGGTATCACTGCGAGAGGGCATTAATTTAAGAGAGCGTTTGAAGAGCATATATTCAATATGCTACGTTAGTTTGTTATGTTCTTTCCCTTTATCATCTCACACAAATGTGCAATCGTCTTAAGCTCGTTGCATTTCACTTTGTGTGTGGTATGGCTCTGGGTGATCCACTGGGTGGGCATTTTCTCGATAAGTTTATTAACTGTCATTCTTTATGCGTCATTGATTCCTATGAGTGTGCCTGTTATTTGTAATTTTTAGACCACCATTTGCAGTACACTAAAATGCTCAAAACGCGCCAGGAGATTAGTGATAGGTAGTCTCAGGACAGTGAGCCCTAAGAAAGGCAAGTTCCCTTACTGGAACCCGGGCACTTCATTTTAGGCATGTGACGCTTTTAAAAGTACGATTTTAATTTTCAATATTTTTCAGCTTATTTTTTAGTCGGAAAATCATTAGAATCTATTGAGTCCCAAATATTTTTCAGGCTTCCACGATATGAAGATCCGTTAACGCACATGTGATATTTCGCACATAAATCTCATAATACGGCTATCACTACGATCATCTTAGGAATAGTTCCAAAATAAGTTACGAAATATTTCTATTCGTAACTGTGAAAATCCGGGTCTTTTTTTATTATGGGACGATAATTTCTTGTAGTGATAGCTCTATGAGTTGTTTGGTTTTTTGCGGATTAGGTTGATAGTTGGGTAGTTCTAGAAGAATCAGATCTATGTCTATTAATTGAGGAACTGTTTATTTTGGAGCCCAAATTACAGGAATAATTTGGATCTATTAGATTTCAATTTTCCTATTTTTAGACAGATAGTTTTTCAAGGATTTTTTTGATTTTTCTGCAATTTTTCTAAGCAATTTTTCGTTTTTTCGGAGTTTCCTGTTATAATTATAATTAAATGATTGCAGGTAATAATTAATTTTAAGTCTATTATCAACAAGGTGAGCCCGGAGCAATTCACAAATAAAATTTAAACAAACAGAAATAATTTAACTTTCACATAGAAATTTATTTACACCATATTATTTTTTCAATTTATGTTTAATAATTTACGATTGATTTCTTTAAGCTAAATGATCGTCATAAAATTCTCCGTTAAGCAAAAGCTGTTGCCTACCCCTGGATATTTATGGCTCTTCAGACAAGCGGTCCTCTGAGGGAAGCTGCAAATTAGTCAGCTGTAGCAAAATCTGCGCATAATGTTAGATAAAGATCGACGATCTGCAAGTCGATATATAAGAGAATCACGCAGCCTATGTTATAGGTTTGATTTTGGCAAACCGATTATTTATTTCATGTGAACGATTCTCGCTTACTAATTTAAGGCAAATAACGATATTCAGCCAAAATGACCCACTCCATTTTTATTTTGAGTTAGTGTGGTAAATACTTTGGTCTGGGATTTTATATATACTCCCATAGATTAAAATTAAGTGGGCGCGTAATTAAGCCCCAAATTCTTTGTGGCGTGATTGATTAAGAGTCCTAATTTTTTCTAAACTAATTTACCTTTTTTGGCCGTCATGTTTGTGACTCGCATTGGTTAATTGAATATAAAACCTATGTGTAAATTACGAGACCCCATTCTCGCCTCGCTCCGAACATTTAAGTTTTTTTTACGGAGTGCAAAAAACTTCTCTCTTTATACTCATATCACGGTGCCAATGGTTCTTCCCTCACTCCAATACTCATGGTTAATCATTCTAGCAGTTCTAACATTCATTCATAACTGTTTCTTTTGCATAGATCTAGGAGTTTCTAGGGTTTCTAAGGCTCGTACATAAAAGGATAGTCCTAAGACGGGGCGAAGTAGCATCTCTTGTTCCTCTCTGATGCAGAATCGTTGTTGAGGATGGGGGGGTTTTTCGGTTTTTGATTTGAGGGCACATACACGTCTAATTAAAAAAATAACTCTAATAAAACTCCCACTATATTAAATAATATATAATGCACGTTGTTGTTAGAGATTCCGACTTTCTATTGACTATTGGCATGAATATTGACTATAACTAACTTGGTCTGAATTCTCGCAATGAATTAAAGCAACTTAAGCATAAGTCCTTATTGTCATTTTTCTGTGCACGATGCTTGCAGATGTTCAGGTCATATCGCTGTGTTACCGACACCCAATAGGTTTATGCTTTCGACAAGACCGACAATTGTGTGTTGTCTCAATCGATTTCACTAGAGTTTAATTTTTTTAAAATAAAATATACTAATTTGGGATCAATGTCCAATCATGGTCTGGGTTATATATAAGATCTTGGAATTACTGTGTAAACTGTTTCAACATCATATTTATACAGTATATTTTGCCTTAACTAAATTAACCACTATCTGTCCTTCAGTTTCATGTTACAAGCATACTGCGCGGCTAATTTTCAATTGCATGTCTATGGTTTTAAAATGGAAATTTTGTATTGTTGTTGTCCTTTCGGTCGACAATTGGCAAACTCGGTATAAAACTTAATGGTAATTGAGGGCGCCTAGACGGGAGTTATGTTCCGTCCGTATAGAAAATTTTAAAGACGGGGTGTGTGGATTCTTCCCACAAATTTAAGGGGAGGGGTATGTTGCGTATAGTGCTATCTTTATCTTTACCTCTTTTATCTTTTTTGAATATGTACACTAATATTTCTATAAGAACTTATTATGAGGGTCTATTGACTTTGCTTGACATCCTAACTTAAATGGACCCTGCACTCCCTTCACGATGCTATTGTGAGTGCAGATTCTTTAATACAGGGGCTGGGATAAGATTAGGCTTAACCACAGGTTTTACAGCTCCAAGTAAGGAAGTTCATGGTGGCGCACTTCCTTAGTCATTTCGGAGGGTGTTATATAAATATCCAATCACACTTCTAGGCATTAGACTGACAATATAGAATGAAGGCAAGACATCTTATTTAGCAAAACAATCCGACCGCCCTACAATTGTACCCCTGGAGTAGAGGGACCCGACCCGCAGTCCAGGTTCATTCCGTCTAGTTTAAGTTTGGGGTGACAGGGAGCTCATCCTCCTGATTATAAGTCTCACTCATTAGTATACTCAACTTGGACAGCTTACTGTACACGATGGTAGTGATAGGTCAGATACTTATATTTAATCTTTAATAAGGGGAACGGTTGTATTTTATTACATTTATAGGTTTTGTGTATAGAAAAAACATGATCGACGCACATTAACATTTAGGGGATATAATTGCTTAAGATATTTAGCAACGTAGTGTTTGGATAGTGTCTAGAGGTAAGAAGCCGACAGTAGATACGCGTCGAAGTAGTAATATATAGTGCACAAGGTTGTGTGCAAGAGTTATGAAAATGAACATTGTTGAGTTAAGTTTAGAATGACTCATAAATAGCGTTTAAGGTTCAATCGTGATTTTGGGCATCATTTGGACAATGCTTGAGCAATTATTTATGTAGTGAATGATTGACTAATGGATAATTTTATGCTAATTTTAAATTTGACTGACAGAGATCTTCTGAGAAAAAAATTTATCGCAGGTTGAGTGAATGAATAGATACGGAAACTGTGTGTATAATATAATAGTTACGATTAAAGAATTTGATAATGACTCGGATATGCTCAGATTGTATCTTAGATACTGTATTTATATTTTCTTAATTCAAGAAAAATCAATATAGAGTTTTTTCACTATTGGAGTGCACCAAACAAAACTTAAGCGGTATATTCCATTGGCCGTACCTTTGTGTTTTTGACTAATTCGCTTTTCATATTATCGAATCGTTAATTGATTAAATATGGAGTCTGCGCGCAGTCGCTTGGTAGTATGGTAC
>SNQN01007158.1:0-12461 GCA_008642245.1 Bassia scoparia | reverse complement strand
ATGATGGATGAGGATATGCGAGTTACCACGTTGTATAATGACTTGAGTCATGGCGAGGCGGTGGAGTACCAGCTCTTGCTAGGTGCTAGGGGTCAGGACGCCTATGAGCGCTTTATCGAAGAGCGGCTAGCCCCCCGAGTCAAGCTGGTTGTCGAGGTATGAGTCTTGTTTATCAAAACCATTTCTTTGCATTTGCTTTTCGTTAGTTGTGCACCAACATTAGCTTAGCTTGTGCAGCCTGACTATGACCTTGGGGAGATCCCCTTTGCTGACTTGAGGATTCATCCTAGATCAGACGATTTTATTGAGCCTACCCCTCTAGCTGCTAGTCATGCTCAGAACTCGATGCCACCTGGAGTTGGTCAGGTAGGGGACGCTTTATTTGCTTGATTTTGTCCTTTCATGCCAATATTCACTCATGTGCTGACTTGCTTGACTTGTGAAATAGATGCCTCGGGCAGGCGTCGTGAGGCTGCTAGGAGTGATTGATGCCTGGAGACACTCCTAGTGTCAGCTGAGAGACTCAGTAAGTGCACCAAATCTTGTAATTTCAATTCTTTGCAGGGTCAAGAACCTGTTTTTTACTTGAAAATCCTTTTGCAGGTTCGTCCGGGCGACGATGAGGATACTGACGACGACGGTGATGTGCGAATGCGATCAATCCCCAACTGGGGCAGGAATTCGACCTAGTCGGGCCCAAGGTTCGCAAGCAGCGCTTCGACTTCTCGTTCTCAGCCCAGACCTTCGACTCAGTTTATAATACCGGAGACCCCTTTTGTAGTTTCTTTGCCTGATGTGTTGCTGGACGAGTCTGCTTTGCAAGTGCTAGCTTCACTTGACTTTTCGACGTGTCTCGAGCAGTAGATGTACATGTAACCTGTAGGGAAGGGGGGTGACCCTAGCTTTACATTGGTTAATTTTAGGACTTAGCTTAGACCTATTTAGACTTATTTGTTGACTTTTGCTTGACTTGACTTGACTTGACTCGACTCTAGGTTAGACTCGAGTGTTCGTGTAAATATKCTTAGACTTGTGTACGACTCTAGACATAKCTCATTTTGTAACGCCGAGCTTTGACTATGACTTGCAAAAGCCAACTTGCTAACTATATGCAATGCATGTATTTAAACTTCTAAGATGACGTTGATCATCTTGTGTTGTTGCGTATGTTACGTTGCGTTGTTGAGGTGAATGTCAACTCATTCCTCCTTGAAAATGCAGGGAAAGACCTAGGTTGGACCAAGAACAGGGTGCCAAAGTGCATGTGAGCAAGCAAAAGGGGCAAAACCAGCCAGAATAAGCCAAAACTGGCGTAATTGCGCCTAGAAACTTGCTTATTTTGCTCGATTTTCGATTTTTGGCAAGGTTGTTCGACCCAATTTCTTACATATAGGGTTTGATGAACGCCCTAATTCTTTTATTGCATCCTCCGTAGTGCTTTAAAACCTCTCTTACATTGCTTTATACTTCATTTAATTCATTACATCGAAGAATTCGCAACAATTTAAATGGAGAGAGATTTTGCTAATGTTTTGAATGACGTGCGTCAAAACTTAGATGCTCGTGAAAGGGAGGACCTTGCAAGGCTGAATTGTGATGTTCTGTTGACTCTAAGGAATGTAAGCCTCGATACAAGCCTTCTTTATGCTGCTATAAGCCTCTGGGACCCATTGATGCATTGTTTTCGTCTTTGGGACAAGGAAATTGTTCCTTTGCTTGAAGAGCTTGGTGCTATTATTGCTTAGCATGTTGTAAGTCTCCCTTGTATCCCTTATGCTGCTGATCACTTTGTTGACAAATATGAGCAATACCCGAGACTTAGTCCAACTGTTTCACTACGCATAGTGCATGGTCGGGAAATTGACCTACTTGCCTTAGTTGATTATATTGCTAGTGATGCCTATTGCCATAGGTTTTACTATAGACGTGCAATTATGATTTGCTTGTTTGCGCGCTTCTTATTTGTTCATGGCAAACAGAATGTTGGTCATGCTAGCGTAATTTCTATTGTTGAGCAATGAGTTAATAAAGGCAATGGAAGAGCACAAAAAGAAAATTTCCGTCATCGAGCAAACAGAAAAGGTAGACATCTCCGACAACGACACGCCGCAGGGGATAAAGATTGGTCTGACACTGAGTCTGCAAGAAAGGGATGAACTAGTTGCAACACTGAAATAGTTCCGGGATGTTTTTGCTTGGTCCTATGAAGACATGCTAGGGATTGATCCAGACATCGCACAACATAGAATTCCGCTCATAGAGGGGGCTAAGCTAGTCAAACAAAAGATCCGACGGATGTTGCCCTTAACATTCGGCAGGAAGTCATCAAATAACACAATGCATGCCTCATTAAGGTCGTCAGTTACCTTCAATGGATAGCAAACGTGGTTCCAGTACCTAAGAAAGATGGACGGGTTCGAGTGTGTGTAAATTTTGGAGACTTTAACAAAGCAAGTCTGAAAGATGACTTCGATTCCTCTACCACACATAGACTTTCTCGTAGAAAACACAACAGATCATGCCTTGCTGTCATTCATGGCTGGGTATACGGGGTATAATCAAGTTAAAATTGCCGAGTAAGACATGGAAAAGACAACCTTCACCACTCTGTGGGGGCTATACTGTTAGACTGTGATGCCTTTTGATCATAAAAATGCAGGCGCCACATACCAACGAGCTGACACTACTCTACTTCGACATGATACACAAAGAAGTAGAGGTTTATGTCAACGGTATGATCGTCAAGTCAAAGGACCGCGAAGAACATACCGTTGCACTAAGGAAGTTCTTCCAGAGACTCCGACAATTCAACATGCGTCTCAACCCGCAAAAATGTGCATTCGGAGTCACTTCAGGCAAGCTCTTAGGTTTCATCATCATCTCTYGAGGCATCGAGATCGATCCAACGAAGATCAAAGTGATCATGTCACTTAGGCCATCGCAAAATGAAAAGGAGATCTGAGGGTTCTTGGGTCGACTCCAGTACATCAGCAGGTTCATATCCAAGCTCACAATGGTCTGTGAACCCATCTTCAAAAAACTTAAGAAAGGCGCATCTAAAAATTGGGAGTATAGTTGCCAACGAGCTTTCAACATGATCAAGGACTATCTCACCAATCCTCTGTGTTAGCTCCTGCTCACCTAGGTCACCATTACGGCTTATCTGCCACAGCAACAAGCCTGTCGCTGGAGCATGCTCGCTCAGAAGAATCGACGACATAGAAAACACTATCTATTACCTGTCAGCAAGAAGTTCTTCCATACGGAGAACGATACTTTGCTCATGAGAAACTATGTTTGCTTTAGTGTGGCATCACGAAAGCTTCGACATTATTTGATCACATCACTGTACATATTGTATGCAAAGGGGATCCTCCGAAATACCTTCTTTTCAAAAGCCAACATTACGACACATGTCTAGATGGATGGTTATGCTTGCCGAATTGACCTTAAGTTCGTGCCTCAAAAAGCCACAAAGGTAGCATCGTCTCCTTTCTTACAGAGCGCACTCTATGACCGATGAATATGAATGACCGAGGAAGATGGTTGGTCATTATACTTCGTCGTTGGTCAATCAAAGGGATGGGATGGAGGCTTCTAATCTCACCACAAAGGATCACACCCCAATTTTCGTCAAGCTCGACTTCGACGTCACTAACACGCGTAGAGTACGAAGCATGTATCTGGGATTGCAAGCTGTCGTTGCACTTAATTAAAGAGATTGGGGTATAGATGATCCTCAGTTATCATAAATCAGTTTTCAGGCCGATGGAAGTACGAAGTGAAAGCCTTGCTCCGTATTAGTCCTATCTCGAGACATGCATCCAGGTAGACAAAGTCGAATACACTACCACAGCGCGAAGACAATCAATTCGCCAATGCACAAGCAAAGCTCGATCCATGGTGAAGAATTCCGAGTTCAGTGACCAATGCCCTTAGTCATTGAACGAAGACAAACCTGCATTATTGCACTTTAGATGAAAGAATGAGGTGCCCAACCTCGATCCAGAAGAGCCATGATACAAAGACATCAAGGATTACCTAGAAACTGGCGATACCTTTTAGTGCAAACCAAAAATCACAAGGTCTGAGGCGTCTCGCATCTCACACCAACTTCAAGGCAGAACATCTACAAGCACCACTACAATGGTCTCCACATACTTTGTATCACTACAACAAGTAAGCAAAAAATCATGGAGCACGTCATGATGGGAATTTGTGGCACCAAATGAATAGCAGGCTCCTGGCCTCCAAATCATCAAGTGGGTAGTACTAGACCCATGGAAAGGGATTGCATGCAATACGTCCGTACATGTGACACCTGTCAAAATACTCCATGATGGCACATTCCTCCGTCTCTCCTATCCATTATTATTTTCTCTGTGGCATTTCTCTACATGGGATAGACATAATAGGGAGATTGCGCCACGGGCAAGGAGGTCATGAATTCATACTTGTGCCATAGATTACTTTCACAAAGTGGGTCGAAGCAGCGTCATATTGCTAAGCTCCAGGCTAAGCACGTGGCAAAATTCATAGAAAACAAGATTTTCGCTATGGGTCCCTCATAAATCATTAGTGAAACGGCACCCACTTTCAAGCAGATGTGGGATCTGATTGCCAATATAGATTCAACGCACAAGTCATCACCATACACACGCAAACCTATGGGGTTTGTAAGAAGCAGCTAACAAGAATCTCAAACAATTATCTCTAAGATGACGGGAAATTATCGAGTTAGCCGTAAAGCTACACTTCGCTCTATGGGTTACAGACCTCTATTCGCATTTCAACAGGAGCTACTCGTTTTCACAGGTCTATGGTGCCGAAGCTGTTCACCAGTAGATTAGAGATCCCATCTCTATGCATTGTCCTAGAAAGAAAACCGTAGAGCAGATGGGTAAGGGCGAGATTGTCACCAAAGGGGTATTCAACTAATGACACAAATGTGATAGTTTCTACAGCCCACCAAACTTAGAACCAGCTCAGAAATACTACGTTCTAAGCATGCACGGCGCAGCATCTCAGCAACATAATAACCATGCATTAGAACTACAGATGCCTGATTCCGTATGGGATGCATAGGCAGCCTCGCCTGGGGCTGGCGCCACAATAACAATGCCCTATTTATTTTGGATTAGCAAGTGAACAACAGTCAAGCGACAATTGGACAAATTTTTCTTCAACATGCTCAAAGTAAACACAATGTATAAAGCAATGCAAGTTTGTAATTTATTACTACTTGTAATTAAAGTTGACAACTAACGATACAAAGAAGAAACTAAAGCTCTAAAGTTCACTTATTACATGCAAAAGCGGCTCGCAGGCCAATCACTTTATTAACTCATTAATTAAAAAAACATTAAATTAAACAAGAGTTGTGGAAAAAAGCAATCACTCCTTYCTCTCCTCTTCYTRCTCCTTGSCGTCATCCTTCTTTACACCCAAGCTCTCACCTTTAGGCTTCCTTACCCATTTGCGTCTCTTGGATCTATCTTCCACAACAGCCTTCCCTTTTCCTTTAGCATCCCCTCCAAGCATCTCTTTAGGCCCAAGTCTTTTTTCAGCAACATTTGAGTCAATCCTTAAAGGAGGATGTCTTTCAAGCCTACTCCAAACTAGCACCTTCCTAGGACCAACTCTGTCCTTAGAAGAAACAACCCTAGACTTAGCAGGAGGGGTCTCAGTAGAGTCACAGTCCAGTCTCTTACTCTTGCTATGGTCCTTCTGCTCTGCACGTCTTGCCTCAACACAACCCATCACATCCAGACACGGTAATGAGCAGAAATCTTATTGTCACCTCGAGCAAGTGGGGTCACCTCAAGTGTAGAATAGGATTCCCAGTATTTCTCCCACTCTATTGCATTGCCCGAATGCAAGCGCTTATCCTCGGGACGAACCTTGTCAACAGCAGGAATAAGCTGAACTTTCCCGAATTGCCTTATCACCCTTGAAGGGAAATTAAAGGTCATTGCAGTCAAGCTAGCCACGCGTACATTTGAAGACAAGCGAGTATGTACCATAATCCTAATACCCCACCAAGGGACGGTCCACCGCACGAGCATGCCACGGTAAACAAGGATAAGAATCCACTCATGCTGAGATTTGGTTACATGGACCCTCTTACGAGAAAAGAATCCCTTAGCAGAATATTTGACAAGATTTTGGGGTGCTTCAACTAGGCTCAAACACTCCATCAGCCAAATCTGTCATGAAACAGAAGCATGTGCAATATTTAGTCATCACATCAATAAACAAACGATAATATTTGTATAAATGCACTATTTTGCAAATATTCAGACAAATATATTGTACCGGCAACAGAACAGGGCTTCCAAATAAGGGCGCATACGCATCCTTTTTAAGATGGTGAAGCATCATGAATAACTCACCCATGAGGCACAACGGCATAAGAGTAAGACTAGACACGCATTGCTCGACAATAGAAATGATGCTAACATGACCAACATTCGGCTTGCCATAGACAAACAAGAAACGCGCGAATAAGGAGATCATAATTGCACATCTACGATAAATTCTAAGGCAAGAAGAATCACTAGCAATATAATCAACTAAAGCAAGGAAGTCAATTTCCCGACCATGCACTATGCGTCGTGAAACAGTTGGACTAAGTCTCAAGTATCGCTCATATTTGTCAACAAAGCGATCAGCAGTATTAGGGATACAAGGGAGACTTACAACAGGCCAGGCAATAATAGCACCAAGTTCCTCAGGCAAAGGAACAATTTCCTTGTCCCGAAGACGAAAGTAGTGCGTCAATGGGAAACAACAAGCTTATAGCGGCATAAAGAAGGTTTATATCGAGACTTACATATCTTAAAGTCAAGAGAACATCATAATTCAGCATTGCAAGGTCCTCCCTTTCACGAGCATCCAAGTTTCGAAGCACATCATTCAAAACATCAGCAAAGTCTCTCTCCATTTGATTTGTTGCAAATTCTTCGATGTAATGAATTAAATGAAGTCTAAACCAATGTAAGAGAGGTTTTTAAGCACTAAGGAGGCTGTAATGAATGAATTAGGGCGTACATAAACCCCTATTTAAAAGTAATTAGGCCAAACAAAGTAATTAGGCCAACCCCTATTTAAAATCAAAATTCGAGCAAAATTAACTCGATTATGGGCGTAATTACGCCCAGCCTGGGAGCTATTACGCCTAGTTTGAGTTAGTTTTTGCCGATTTTGCTCCTTTTAGTTGCTCCAATGCTCTTTGGCACGCAGTTCTTGGTCCAACCTAGGTCCTTCCTTACATTTTCAAGGAGGAATGAGCCGACATTCACCCCAACAACGCAACATAACATACGCAACAACATAAGACAGTCGACATCGTCTTAGAAGTTTAATTACATGCATTACATATAGTTAGCAAGTTAGCTTTTGCAAATTGTAATCAAAGCTCGGCATTACAAAATGAGCTATGTCTAGAGTCATACAAAAGTATAGGTGTATTTACACAAACACTCGAGTCTAAGCTAGAGTCGAGTCAAGTCGAGTCAAGTTAAGCAAAAGTCAACAAATAAGTCTAGGTAGGTCTAACCTAAGTCCTAAAACTAACAAATGCAAAGCTAGGGTCACCCCCGTTCCCTGCAAGTGACAGGTACATCTACCGCTCGCGACACGTCGAAAAGTCGAGTGATGCTAGCACTTGCAAGGCAAACTTATCCAGCAGCCCATCAGGGAAAGAAACTACAGAAGAGGTTCTTGGTACGGTAAACTAAGACGAGGGTATAAGCTGAGAACGGGAAGTCAAAGCTCCACCCCGGTTAGGGACCAGTCTCATCCGTGCATCACCATCGTCATCAGCATCCTCATCGTCACCCTGACGAACCTGCAAAGGATTTTCAAGTCAAAAACGGGTTCCTGACCTGTAAATCATTAAAATTACGAGATTTGGCGCACTTATCGAGTCTCTCAGCTGACAGCAGGAGTGTCTTCAAGAATCTATTACTCCCAGCAGCCACATAACGCCTGCCCAAGGCATCTATTTCGCAAGATAAGCAAGTCATCACATGAGTGAATACTAGCATGAAAAGACAGAATCAAACAAGTAAAGTGTTCCCTACCTGACCAGCTCCAATGGGCATCGAGTTCTGAGTGTGCCTAGAAGCTGGAGGAGCAGGCCCAACAAACTGATCCGAGCCATGACGAATCCTAAGGTCCACAAAGGGGATCTCAACGAGGTCATAATCAGGCTGCACAAGCCAAGCCAAAGGTGTGGATAAGCTAGACTCATACCTCAGCAACTAGCTCGACTCGGGGGCTAGTCGCTCCTCAACGACAAGCGCATAGGCGTATTGACCCTTGTCACAAAGCATGAGATGGTACTCCACCGCCTCGCCATGACTCAAGTCGTTGGAAAGCGTGGTGACCAACAAATCCTCATCCATCATAGTGTCTAGAGGATCTTGAGGCACTACAGGCTCAGAAAGGCTATTTTGCCTCACTACACGCTCCCCAGGGTACCAAACAGGCCCTTGAGGTCCCCAAAAGACGCACTGCCTTTTAGCAAGCTCGGCTGCTGCAGCGAGCCTCCTCGGTCTCGCATTCCCCACTCGCCTCTATGGGCGCCAATCCATTTGCAATTAAGTGTGGTTAAAATCACAAATTATTCAATTAAAACATACAAGTAAAAGGCAGTGAAACTTACCTCAACTGGGTTTTGGCGACGGAAAATCCTCCTCAACTGTTGGAGCCCACCAGTCCAAGACGGAGTGTCTCGGGGTGTCCACCACATCATCACCACACCATACATTTTTGTATACTTTGAATTTGCAGGTGAGACTTTTTGCATTGGAACGTAGACTCCGAGAGATTTCAAATGTTACATTACATGCTACAATTTGATCACCGAGCAAGAAGTTATGGCTGTTCAAAGTTGAGGAGTTTAGCTTGAAATTTGCACGTGCTTTGAGGTGTTGCCCATGCGTGCATGGCACGCGCCTGCAGGGGTCACCCTCACTTCCAGAAGCATGTTAGTCGCGTACGCACGTCCCAGGTCCACACGCACCCCCGCACGCGCCTCCTGGGGTCGCACGCGCCTCCCTTGCCCGCGCCTACAGCCTTTATCTAGTAGCGTTTTGGAGTGTGCGCGCATCATCTTGACCACATGCGTGCCCGCACACGCGTCCACACGCGCCTACGTGGCATCTCCTAGACGCTGACTTTGACCTACTGACTTGACTTGGATGAGGCTTTGAAGCACATGTCTAAATTAGTAATGGCAAACTTGTAATTATGAGAGCTTGTATTTTGGGCTTTGTATATATAGTTTGAGGAGAAAGAAACTAAAAGAGAGAGTAGTAGAGAGTAGTTTTAGTAGCATTTTAGAATAATTTTCAGATTTCTTTTGCTTTCATCTTCTTCTTCTTTAATCTTCATTAGAGAGTAGTAGTTCAAGCTTCAAGTTTTCATCAATTTTGCCCTGGAACCTTCATTTCTTGCTCAAATCTTACAATCTTTATATGCATTTAACTTAGAATTTCGAGGTAATTCCATTTCTTTGCTTAGATTTCAGTTTTATTGTTGTTTGCTATTAGTTTTCCTTGATTTTCGTTTTTGTAACTTTTTGTGGGTATTGTTAATGCTTTTGCTTTTGAGTTCTTTTGTTACTAGATTGTTTCGTCTTGTGTTTGTGAAGGTTTTAGTCGTAGTTTTGCTTGATTTAGAGTAGTATTGAGTAGTTTCTTTGATACCCTTTTTGTTGATACAATTCCATACTTTAATGGCTTCTTATTCATGGTTTTACTTTGTTTTTCATGTTATTCAACTTCTAAGCATGTTGTGTGAGTAGTTAGCAACTTAGGAGTGCTAGAAGTCCCTTCTATAATCATTTCAACGCCAAGATGATATAAATTGTTCTCTCCAATCACCAAATTTGCCTTGAATTGTGCTTTCTAAAACCTTATTTATTTGGATTTGGCCACCCATTGTTTTTGGGGTGAGAGTTGCTTAATTCAACCCTTTGCAAGGGATTGTGAGGATTVACTTGGGTATTGGTTTGATTCTTGATTGTTTAATTCTAGTAAGAGCTTGAGGGGACTAGGGTTTGAGCTTGAATTGAGAGGGTTAGTTGACTTGGGAAATAATATTAATCACATTTCCAAACCATGAGTGCAATGACCCTTTTTGATGGAGTAGAACACACACTTTGATTGGCATTATCCTTTACTATAGAAGGTGACAACTAGTATATCTTAGGTGATTTAGAATATTTATTTTTCCAAAGCTTTATTTCAAGTGTTTCAATTAGCTATTTTTCAATCAAAATTCCCCTTTCAAAGTTTGATTGCTTGCCAAGTTAGTTAAGTTAGGATTTAAACTCCTTTGATTCCTTCTCCGTGGAACGACCCCTTACTTGCTACTATACTTGTGTATAGGTAGTAGTATCGGTTTATAAGTTTCATTTGAGAGTGTCCCGGTTTCGCTTTCGACCAACGACCCTAGTCGGGCACCCATCAGCCAACCATGGTCTTTGGGGTGAGAGGTGCCTAAATCAACCCTTTGCAAGGGATTGTGAGGATTGACTTGGGTATTGGTTTGACTCATGCTTGTTCAATTCTAGTAAGGTCTTGAGGGGACTTGGGTTTGAGCTTAATTGAGAGGGTTGGATGACTTGGGAAATGATTCTAACCACATTTCCAAACTAAGATTTCAATAACCCTTTTGATTGGAGTAGAGTATACACTTTGATTGGCATAATTCCATACTATAGATGGGTACGACTAGCATCTGCTAGGTGATTTAGTATAATTTAATTTCCAAATTCTTGTTCCAAGTTCTACAATTAGTTTAACAAAGAAAATTCTCAATCCAAAGTTTTTGTTTGCTTGCCAATTTAGATAAGTTTGGACTTAAACACCTCTTGATTCCTTCCTTGAGGTTCGACCCTTTACTTACTTCTATACTAAGTATAGATTGTAGTATGGCTTACAAAATATTATTTGATAAGGACTTCATTAGGTAATTTTCTAAACGACCCTAGTCAAGCACCTCGTCAAATTGGCGCCGTTGCCGGGGAAGCAAGGTGTTTGAGCTCTACGAGTTTAGCTTGGTTTTATTTGCTTTTTCATAAAATTCAAAACCCAAAAAGATTTTCCAACTTCACTTGAAGTTGTATGTGTTTCATTTTAAGCATTTTTCATTTCATGAAAATAGAGAGCCACTTGTTTTTGACCCTGAATAGAAGGACTTTGAGGAAGATTAGAAAGTCTAGGAAGACGGGTTCGAAAGCTACGTAAGGAGAGATGATAGTGAAGAGGAATTCGAGGAATCGAGTGATAGTGAGAAAGAGGTCAAGGATTTTGAGGAAGAGAAGGAAGAGACAATGGCAAGACCTATTAAGGATTTAGGGAACCCGGGCTCCTATGCAACAACCAAGGCAATTGTGTTACCGAATATTGATGGGAACTTTGAGATTAGGTCGAACCTTATCCAACTCATTGAATCAAGGCCATTTCATGGGTTAAAGAGTGAGAACCCACATAAGCATTTAAAAGACTTTGAGAAGTACGTCGATACGATTAAAGTCAATGGGGTTAGTCAAGAGTACTTCAGACTCAAGTTCTTTGAGTTCTCGCTTTTGGGGAAAGCCTTATATTTGCTTGAGAAGGAGGTAAAACCCACTCATTGACTACTTGGGAAGAGACAACTAAGGCGTTCTTACATAAGTTTTACCCCATAAGAAAAACGACCAAGATAGCCATATTACAAGGGTTTAGTCAAAGAGTGGACGAGACTCTCTCCGAGGCTTGGGAGAGATTCAAGGAATATCAAAGGGAATGTCCCCATCATGGGATCCCTAAATTGCTCTTGTATCAAACGTTCTACATGGGACTAAATAACACAAGCAAGACGAGTTTGGATGCCGGAGTGTGTGGTCCAATTATGAACAAAAGAGAGGATGAGATAGTGGGGATTATAGAAGAGATTGTGGATAACTATGCGACATGGCAAGAAGGGGAACGAGCTCCCCCAAGGCAAGCAAAGGGCACTATCCACTCTCTAGGATTAGGCGAGGTAGTTGAGAAACTCCTTGAAGGCATCAAAGAAATAGTAGAGAAGTCCCTTAAGAAGGGGGGGAATCTCCTCCTCTCAAGCGGCTCCACCCACCCTACTAAAGGGCCAAGGTAAGTCTAAGCTCCAAGTTTATAATTCTATGCCTCATAGTGTTTTGTTTTGTAGCAATTCTGGTGCCTTTGATCAACTCTCTTCTTATTGTCATGTTCAAAATGTTTCCTTAATTAATGATAGTTTTGTTGATGAATTGCCTTATGAGTATGATTTYGAACAATGCAACTTGATGGGTGACAATGGGGGAAGACCTCGAATGGGAGGCAACCCTTATCCCAATGCTTATGAGCCTATGAGAGCCCCTTACAACCAACCTAGCCAAGGAGGAAATGGTTTTGGTTACTGTAGACCATGGGCCAACCCCGCGGGGG
>SNQN01007156.1:0-34710 GCA_008642245.1 Bassia scoparia | reverse complement strand
ATCTCTCTCTATTCTCAAATTCTTTTATTCCTTCTTTTTCCTACTTTTCATTCCATTTTTTGGGTATCAAATTACAGATCTTGAATTCTAAATCTTTATTTGTTCCTTGTTTCTCTTTTCCTTCTTTCTTAGAATCTTGAATTTCTTTCTATACTTTTCTTCTCTTCATTATGCATCTCTAATTCGTCTTCTTCTCCTTTGCATTTGTTCCATCTTTCCATTCTTTTTATTTTTGCTTCACATTTAAATAAATCCTCAAAACTTTGTGTCTAAATCTCAACAACGAAGAAGGAAAAATTGATTTAGGTCGTTTGTATTGATATTGTTGGTTTTTTGTTTTCTAAGTTTATGGGTTTCGATGTTAATTTTCTTTTAATATATTGTTTTTTCTGTTTGAAAGGCTCCAGATCTGAACGGTATTTGGTTATATTACCGTTTTAATTTTTGAGTTTATATTATTGTTTTTTCCGTTTTTTGTTAAATGCTTAATTTAATTCGATTTTTTTTATTTGCTCAAGTTATAATTCAATTTCTGATTGCAAGTTGAAATATTAAAATGTGATAGATCTGAAAAGTGGCGATTTGTTGAATGATGATGAATTTGATTTTTGAGAGATATGCTTTGATTTTGATCTCAAGAAGATGACGAAAAGATGTGGGTGGGATGCCTTGATGCGTTGGCTACTAGTAGTTTTTAGGATCTAAAGTTTTTGACGTTTATTTTTGTTGTAATTATATTTTAGTACTTTTGATGTATTATTTTACTTTCAAAATCTTTATTTTGATAAATAATTCAATGAGTTAATAATGAGTATTTGTACTGGGTCTTTGTTTGGTGATTGGATAATGAGTTATTACGAAGTATTTGTTAGTGGATCTGAGCGATTCTGATAGAAAGAAATCGCAACTATTTTTAGTTGTTTTCTTTTATTATTTTTTTAAAAACAATTTAGCGAGAATTCGCTTATCCATCCTAAATTATAGGGACGGATTTCGGCTTATCCGTCCCTAAATTTAGCTACGGAAAGAAATAATTCTGTCCTTAAAATTGTTACAGTAAAGAAACGGAAATTTATCCGTCCCTTAATTCAGAGACGGATAAAGGAAATCCGTCGTTAAGTCGAAATTAGCGACGAAGTGTTAGAGACGGACCGTTATCCGTCCCTAAATCGTCACTAATTCCATTAGGACAGATTCTACTAGGTTTTAGCGAGCTATATGACTTTTTTTTTTGTAGCGTAGGGGCTCCTATTCTCACCAACTGGGTGCTACTAGAAGATTATTGTGCCTCTCGTAGGCCCTTTACCCGCAAGAATTTACTTTGGAATGGCTTACAACATTTGTGTTCACACCAACGAGTGTTACGGGATGGTATTCGTTAGAGGCCTATTTCTAGTGTCCTGGTTCGTGCCTACGAGGATGCAGCTCCCGTTAAAGTCGTGGGTGAACAAGGGATGGGTCCATCTCAATTGAATTTGAGCAGGAGAACCAAATTCTTCTATATAGAGTAGATTTAGCTCACAACTCTAAATTAACGCCTTTTGGGTGGATAGCCCACTTCCAAAGATCCATGTTGGACTAGGATTCAAATGAGGACAATATCTACTAGTGGACTCTTATTCACTGAACAAACGGGTTTTACAAGTCCCAACCTTTACAATTTATAAACTAGTTATTAGCACGCGATGCGTGCATTGTAGTGAATTTTAATGCTAAAAATGAATAGAAAATATTTAATTTGTCATTTTTCGTTTATTATAATTGAATTTATTAGAAGTAAAAAATTTAAATAAATGTGTTAAATTTAAAGTAGCCGGATTAAGTTGACAACATTTTTAGGAAAATCAATATCTCCAATGTTTAATTTTTATGCATGTTTATGTTAAAAAAATTGCCACAAAAAAAATTTACATTAGTTAAATTAGAAAGATCTATTTTACCAATTAAAAACATTTAATCGTTTTCTCAATCGTTCAAGTCATGGTAAATTTCTATTTTATTTTTCTTTCTTAAATATATTGTTGATTGATGCTGCATTTGACTATGGAAAAAATTCATTCTTGCTTAGTGTTTTTTTTGGGAAAGTTTGTGTACATATTATTATTTGGAAATGTACTTTTATCTTCTCTTTTACGGGGTTAAAAAGGTTAATTTATATGTGAAACCATTGCTCTCAGCTTTCTCTTTATGTAATTAGAGATTATTGTATTGATTAAAGTTATGTTGAATTATGCATCAGTCATTCGTATAAGATTAATTTATGGGAAAAAAATAAGTTTATGGACAAAAATGACATCCTTTTTATGGCTAATTCTTGCATCTTGATATAAAAGTTGTTGGTTTGAAAACGAGAGTTTAATATATTATTATCCACCCAAAAACAAACAATTTTTATTTTATATTAACCTCTATAAACTTACTCAAAATGTAATAAAAAAATTAAAAAAATAAAGTAGGAAAATAAATTACTACATCATAGACTTTTAGCCCCAAGTGGATATTGCTTTGGCTCACAAACAGTAATAAGATACTCCCTCGAATAACAAATATGTTAATCATACCTCATTTTTATACTTCACATAAATAACGAGTTATCTTGTTTCAGTGCGTCATGGTTGGTTATCGTATTGGATACAACTAGTATATACATTATGCGATGCACACTAATAAATAATTGACATAAATTAACAGGCTGAATTCTTTGACTCCACCTCAAATTTAAAAGGCATAAAAATTTGATTATACAAGTTACGAAAATCCTGGTAGGTTGGGACGAACATATCAACATTGGCAACTTAGCGCACCAAAATAATGAAACAACGTAGCAAGTTTCACTTACAAAGTTATAAGGGCAATTGATTTTCGGCATTCCTCCAAACAAATTCGCACTTCATTATTAATAACACCGCTGATTTTATGATTTTTATATAAGAAGATGAGGATTGGAGAGGTTTGCGGGGATATAGGAAAAATCAACTTCAATTCTAGCGATCGTGGTAGCACGTAGTAAGTTATGAGTGATCTGGCATAGGGGATCACTCAAATTTTAATTTATTTACCGACATGATTCCTACCTGTATGTTACTTATATATTGTCGAATATTTGTTAGGATTTTATTTTGAATTAGTTAGAATTATTATTTAGTTAGATATAATTAGAGATATTATTAGGATACAATAGTTGGATATTCTGAGATAAGATTTATATTTTCCTAAAAATCTTAGTTAGTTTAGATTCTATTAGTTAGAGTAATAATAGAATAATAGTTGGATATTTTCTGGATAAGATTTATTCTTTCCTAAAAATATCTTAGTTAGTTTTAGATGTTATTTTGTGTTATAAATGGTCCGAAATATTATTAATGAAGATCAGATTTATTCTTTTGTTCAAATATTTCTCTCTTGGTTATTCAAGAAAACCCTTGTGAATTCTGTGAATTATTTCTTATGAGTTCGTTTGATTAACTACATTGTGCTTGGTGCTCTTTGTGAGTTTAGTTCCGTGTGAAGTTGATTACGTGGTGAGAGTGTGATTTTTTAGTGGCCTTTACCATTCCCATCTATTATATCTGGTTCGTATCTGGATTTGTCTAAGAGTAGGGATTTTGTGGCAACTCGCTTAGAAATCACATAATGAGTAGGGCTATTGTGTATATCTAAAGGTCAGACATGTACTTATTAAACAATGGCGAGGAGGGGTTAGTGTTTCTCTGCAGGGTAGTAAGAACTACAAATTAACGAGAAAGGATTGCTCGTAACTGTGGGGCTGTATGTCGAGTCGGGGCACTGGATGACTCTGGCCTCCTCGAGGCGTGTTAGTTCCTTGAAATGGACCCTACTTATGTAAAGAAGCCAGCCTAAGGGATGCTTTTGCTTTCATTTTAGGATAATGTAATGCTAGCTATTTGTATTATACATTGTCATTCAAGGTGGTTAGGTAGTATGTTTTTTAGCTTAGCTCTTGTACTAGGTTAGCTTCACTTCTTTGGGCCTGATTTGTAGTGACCAAGAATGATTTCTTAGAGGTTGGTTAGGTGTAGAATGTTGTATATATATATACTCATGTATATTGTAGTGCCGCCATACATCATCAATAACAAACACAATTTAATTCATTGCCATTTCCAAGTTCTCTTCTTTATCCGAGAACATACACAAAACCAAGAGATAATCTCTGGAATTCCTCATTAGAGTCACACAACTCTACATGGTAATCAGAGCCAGGTTTGCTCTTAATCATCCTTGATTGCTGCATTATTTTGTGCATTGAAAAATCATCATGGCTTGAGAGGAAAATCAAAGTGTGTCGCAGCCCCTGATGTTACCAGCCCTTACTACTTCATCCAATGTGAAGGAAGTTTGGTGCTTGCAGAGGAAGCTGCAAGGTATCTCAAACTAGAGACCCTTGGAGAGGGTCCATGAACTGCAACTTGCCTGTAAAACGTAAGTTGAGTTTTTACTGAGAAGTGAAGAGAAGTGAGGAGTGATGAGAAGCTGAAGTAGAGCTTGGACATTTGCAACAATGTGGTCATTCTGCTGCATCACAAACATGGAGTGAGTCAATCAAAAGCTCAGTGTTGTATGCTAGAATGCCAAGGACCATATGGATGCAACTTGAGAGAAAGATTCACCATAAGCAATAGGTGCACTCAAAATATAAGCTTACAAAAGCTGTATGAAACCAACAACAAGGAAAAAGTGTGTAGTGACACTACACTACACTCTGTGCCTGTGGGGAGGAAAACGATAATCTGAATATTATCCCTCAATTGCTACAAAGTCACCCCTTGAATTGCACTATATCAAAGCTGTGCAGATGCAAAACAAGAACACACCTATTGCAGTTCCTAAATGAGTAGATGACAGTGAATGCTCAACAGAGATCTCAAACTGCTGGTGCAAAACCCTATTGCCTTCAGTTGAGGAAGCTTGTGCTTCATATGCCAGTAAGAAGAAGCTCAGAGGATACTCTGAATGAGATAAATCTGAAACCTGAAAGTGCTGCCATGAACTCAGACTGCTGTGGAATCCAACAATGATTTTTAAGAAGCTTGGTGAGAGGAAGAGTGATGAAACCCTCAAAGCGTGGAAAGAGAAAGAAATCACCCAACAAAAGAGGTGTTGGCACTGTTGTGGTTATCCCAAGACATGCTCTGGACAAAACAATGCTAGAGGAAATAGAGAGATGGCTGGGGACATCTGACTCGGATTGACCATTGAACAAGTAGGCAGAGGTTTCAGGAGTCAGAATGGCTGCAGCAGCCACAAGTGGGTGGAGCTGATGTATGAAGAAGGGTATGCAGAAACCTCTCATCTCACACCACAGCAGTTGGAACAACTTTTGAGGTTGCTTCCTGGGGCTGAACAAAAAGAAGGAGGAGATGGATGATACTCCATTTCTCAGTATGGTTAAATCATACAGACACTGTTAATTTTGCCAAAAAAGCATGGATTATTGACTCAATGAGCATTCAGATCATATGACTTTGATAAGAGTTTGCTCACAAATGTGAGAAATGCACAATATAAATTCTAAAAAATTAGATGCCAAGATGGGCAAATGGCTGAGATTACTCAGGTTGGTGATATTGAGTTAAATAGCACATTGTTTGTTGAAGGATGTATGGTGTAACATGAGTTCAGACATTAATTGGATGTCAGTAAACAAGTTGGTGATAAATGAAATTGTGAAGCAAAATTCTTGTCGGATTTGTGTGTTATTCAGGAATTGTCAACAAAAGATAATTTAAGCTGTTGGCAAAGCTGTGAAAGGGATCTACTTACCTTGTATGCTTGTGATATTGAGAAATTAAGTTAGAAGGAAAAGGAAGAATGAAACTCAAGGCTGTTAATCATGTAGAGAAGTCGTGTAAAAAGCCAAAAGACTATATGTTGTGGCACACTAATTAGGGCATATGCCTGCTAACCAAAATGAAACATTTGGGTTTAAATTTTGAGAATTATGTTGTGAAACAGATTTGTGTTTTGTATGTCCAATGGAAAGTTTTTCCAAATTGCCTTTCCCTGGTAGTTAATCTGTTGCTGATAAAGCCATTTGATTTGATCCATTTTGATATCTGGGGCCATATAGGGTGTGGAAAACCCACTCATGCGTCATTCGTTTCTTCACTATAGTAGATGATCAACAAGGGCAACTGATTACATGTTGGGAAACTTAAAACTGATGCTGTGATAGCTTTAAAGAATTTCAGTAAAATGATTGAAAACTCAGTTCAAAGGAAATAAAAAGGGTGAGATCAGATAATGCCAGGAGTTTGTTTATGGTGATGCAGGGAGTTTTTGTTTGAAAAGGTAATTGTGCATGAACAAGTTGTGCTTGATACAACCACAACCAAAATGGGAAGCTGAGAGGAAGCACAGACACTTGTTAGAAGTATGCAAGAGCACTTTGAAATTTCAATCAGGTTTGCCAGTCAAATACTGGATTGTTTTATTCTTTACAGTAGTGCATTTGATAATAGAATGCCTACAAGATTCTCAGTAACAAGTCTCCATATGCAAAAACTGCATGGTTTGAACTCCTAATTATCATCAGTTGAGAGCATTTTGATGCTTGGCCTTTTGCCTAGCAAACCCTTGAAAAACAGGGAGATAAAACCACACCAAAGGAGTGCCATGTGTGGATTGTAGCGATACCCAGGAGGGCAGAGAAAGATACAAAACTGTTAATAGTTAACAAAAGATGGTGTTGTTTCCAGGGAAGTAAAGTTCTATGAGTCAATATTCCTTACACTGCAGAAAGGCAAGGAAAATGCTTGATACTTTGCCACTCACATCATATCAAATGCCGTCTTGATGATGCAGTATGAGCCAAGAAAGAATCTGATACACAAAGAAAACTGAAATAGCCCAGTAATTTGTTGAAGCAGCTGATCAACAACAAACTGAGCAAGGACCAATTGCAAACACTTGAACATGATACACCAGAATGCAATTCCATCTGCAAGGCAGTTATGAAGAAGATAATAGTGAAAATGGAACGACTCAAGAAGTGAAGTGAAGAAAACAGTTGTTAGAAGATCAGGAAGAGAAAGGAAGGAAAACCAACCTGCAGGATGGAGACTTTATTGACTACCACTGGTGCACATTCATCAGCGCAGTGTGAAAGTTGAGCAAGTGCATCAGTGGCAGTCACTTCCAATTATGATACTCTAGTGCTAATGCCTGTACAGCAGTGACATCCAACACAAGTTAGATTGGCAATTCAGAAGAAAAATGGGAGTGAATGCCATGAATCAAGAATTAGCCAGCTTGGAGGAAAATGACACTTGGGAGCTTGTTTGTAAACTTCCCAAATGGAAAAGAAAGCAATTGCACAAAATATAATACAGAACTAATTCAGTCTGATGGAAGTGTTGAAAGAGAAAAGGCTAGACTTGTGTTCTGTGAGGCAATAGGCCAAAGAGAAGTGATAGACTTCGACCAAACCTTTGCCCCTGTAGCAAGGCAACAGTGCAGGGTCTCTAACTTGCATTGGCAACCATGGAGGAGGCATTACATCAGATGGATGTAAAAAGAATGCCTTCCTTCATGAGATTGATGGAGAGGTGTATTTTGAAGATTCCTGCTGGATATGCAGGGACATGGTTTCCCATGTCAAAGGACAAGGGGAGATGCATTACATCTCACAACATCCAGATCGAGTACCAAATTGAAAAAATCCTTGTATGGAACTCAAACAAGCACCAAGAAATTGCTTTAGCAAACTATCAGGAAGCTCTCCTCACTCATGGTTTCGTTGCAGTCAAGGCAGATTACTCTGTGTCATGAAAAGGGCAAAAATCAAATTTTGTGATTATTTTAGTCTATGTGATGATTTGGTGATTGCTGGGAAATTAAATGATATGAAGATGATAAGTGAAGTCAAACAGTATTACATAATCAATTTTTCAACATGAAGACATAGGAGTACTCAGCTATTTCCTAGGACTTGACAGAGATAGAACATGCAGATGGGATTATTCTTGTCTCAAAGGAAGTATATTCCAAGATCACTTCGCAGAAACAGAATGGAACATGTGAAGCCTGTTGAAGGTGCCATTTGATGTAAAAAAGCAAACTAACTCATGAGGAAGGTCAGCATGAAGATCCTAATGTGTAGTTATCAACATCTTATTCAAACTCATCTATTTAAACAATCACAAGACCAATATCTCCTTTTAGTTTCATAGCCTTAAGCCAATTTATGCAACATCCAACTACAGTCATTATGCAAAGCTGCCAAAAGGGATCTTAAGGTATCTTCTCTGTAGTCGCACATCAAGGCATCTTTCTTGCTTCAAAAGATCAGCGCAACTCACAGCTTATTCAGATATTGATTGGGCTCTTGTCCTAATCTCCAAAAGTAAATCTACACAGGTTTTGCATCTTTTGTAGTTGACTCTTTAATTTCCTGGAAAACTAAAAAGCAACCAGTTGTTGCCAAGGTCTACCAACTTCGAAGCTGAGTGTCATGGAGACTGAAGCCAGCTGGCATTAAGTGCCAGCTAGTGTGGAATGCCGTATGCTGGGTCGTGACAAGTTGAGGGTCGCCACACGTGCTTATGGCCTATATCAGTTATCTTTCATCGTAGCTAAAGGTACTACTGGCCGAGAACTGATTTACAGTGTCCTCACAAATTAAATTGTGCCCTTACTTCTCCAATCAATATAGCCAGTCCTGCTGAGAGTATGTTCCGATAATGGCAAGGCGGAGCCATTGGTACAATTCAATGTGCTACACCCAAATTGTCTAGCGCTTCGCAGGAGAGCCCCGCTCTCTACTCCTGCGATTCTCAATGAAAAGTGTATCACGTCACCTCTGAGCAATATAATCAGAATGGCGAATATTTACAATTATTTATATGGAAGGAGGAAAACACATATGTGAGTTTTGGAACTCTTGTCATGGGTTGCCCTCTTCGTTATACAAGCGCGTGTTGTGTATTGTTCGTCGCTAATTCATACACAACAACCCAACGACAAGTGTTACTCTGAGCCAAATGCATAATTACGTCCTCTACAATTTGAGGTTTGTCCCAATCTGTTATGCAATACATCCGTGACCTTACAGCAATAGAACTACCGGTTCTGCTCTCTATTTATCACTATCTAGACCTTGTTAAGCTGTGAGACCATATTACGAACATTCACTAATTCCACTCCGGCTTATGTTTTGATAAGGCTGAAGAATCGTGTAATCAAAAGGGATTAGAGAGACAGCCTAAGGTGTACTTGCTTACATTTTGACTTTAGCATAAATTCATAGGAAAAAACAAGAGTTAAATGTAAAGTGCCATATGTAGTCGTATTTATGGTTAATGTTGTATCCTCTACTCCCTTTACTCACTGCACAACAATTCAAAATTGTACATTCAAGGTGTAAGTAGATATATGATTTTGATATATTATATATCAAGGCATATCGCCTTTACTGCATGTACAGGTTTGATAGCTAGTTCATCGTCTACATTATGGGAGCCGAACCTAGAAACCATGGTAGTGATCCGAAGTATAATGTAGTATTTCTGTAGCAGATTTAGTGTAATAGGATGGTTAGTAATATTATAAATTATAAACCCAATAGTCATAATACAATCCCAATGTGATATATATCCCTATGAAAGATGCATTCAGCGCAACAAACTACCTATCATTTAATGAACATTAAGAGGTATGCAGTTTACATATAAACCCCAATTTGACCTTATAAATTACATCGTCAACTTTAGCAAAACTATTCACATCTAAGTTCGTCTGTTCTTTAATACTCAAATTAAAGAGAAAAGGGAATTGAAAAAAGTGAAAGAAAGGTTTTTTTTGGGAAAGGTAACAAACACCAAACCTCACCAAGTATGACCCCTTGTTTCGCTTGTTTGATCAATCTACTAGGTAGAATACGCCGAATGCTTTGAATTTGTAGAAGACCGAAGATATTCCATGTCTATCATGAAGTTTTTCTGAGCAATTAGCGTTTCTCTTTCACGTTGCCTGGCAAAATAGTGAATGGGCTAACTCGTGAATTCTACTGAACCCGGGGGTTGACCCGAGATTAAACCCTTTGTGCTTAAATGGCAACTGTTGATGTAGTAGTCTGGATATACCAAAACCCAGTCCAAGTAAGACTAAAGCAGAGGTCATAAAGAGGAGTCCTGTGACTTTTACTTTTTAATGGAATTGGCAAGCAGATTCTCAAGTAAAGTGATACCGGGAAGTACGTGAAGCCAAGGAAAAAGGCGAGGAGAGAAAAAGTAAAAGTTTATTTTAAGGCGATCGAACGCGCACGAACTTGAAATAATCTTACCAAATCCCTTTGGGCTTTTGAGTTAATACTCCTCGTATATACGCTGAGATGAGTGACTACGTGATTTATACCGTGAGCCATTTTCGTCTGGAATGTGGGGACGTGTTTAGGTTCAATGGTGTGAGCAATAGTACAAGTTGAATTTCAAAAGTTCAAGATACTTTCCATGTGTTATAGTACTTTGTCGCATTATATCGACCTACCATTGCCGAACACTTATTGTATACACCTCACCTCTCTCCTTTTGTACTTTGGGGCGAAACAACCAAAATCTCTGTAAGGGCAATGTGGGAACCTCACTTTTACAGAGCCGCGTGGGTGATTGATTGAGCGTATCCCCAGCGCCTTCAATGGTGCTGAGTCGTGTATATATAGCCGCTCGAGTTAGCGAACGAACTCATAATATTATCGTGACTACCATTGTTTTTTCACCTATTGGATATGTCTATCCGACTTCCATGTTGTATTACTTTACATTAAGTTGTTATGTATCTCCAATAAGAGTTAAAAAATGCCAATAGCCCATTTTGTTTTTTAACTTTTTCTCTTACCAGCCTTCTTATTCCTTACTGGTGATTTCTTCCCTTACCTTACACTGCAGATTAAGAAACATGCACGGCGTTGCTCTCCAAAGCAGGATTTCTAGAATGTTCTAGAAAGTAGACTATATCCTATCGTCAAAATGTTTCAACCCCCGGATAAATGAGTTATTTCTCTATTTTACTCTCACGTTATTTGCTCGCGTATTTGTTATTTTTAAACATTGCAAAATTCAGAAGACTCATAGAAACAAATCAGAAATAATTAAAACTGCGATTCAGAAAATGTGACGGACATGATGAAATCAACAACAGTATGAGAATCGCCAGCTTAACTCGTTTGAAAAACCTTTGAAAACCTTGAGTTATCGAGAAACAAGGAAAATATGTTTGCCTTGAAGTGACCTTTTGCTCAATATCCGAGTACTGACCTCACGATTTCCAACTTCGGTGAGTTCAAGATCTTTTCTGAGTCGAAATAACAAACCGAACCGGATGTTCATCCGGATTACTCATGTTGGAGACACTCTGAGGTGTCAATACAAAGCCCCCCACTTTGACTGAAGTCTGGAGAGACGTATTTCGTAGACGAAATCAAGTAGTCGATTCGGACGAGAGCAACTCAAGAGTTCTGCGACCCTGAGTTACCCTTTTCGCGGTACCTGCAAAACAAATGTTATTTTTACCTTAGCCGATGTCCCATCGTGTGATGGTTATGTGTCTTGAGTCCTGACGTTCATTCCCCGTCAAGCTGACTGGAGATGAGACAATTCAGGTTGCCCATGCTTTCCGAAGAAATTGAGCATGACCTTGAAATATACCCTAATTCAGGATTAAGCTACCTTGGTGACCCAACAAGGCTGTTTTTATGTCTTAGCCGAGATTTGCAGTTGGGACTAAGTATGTGAACCTATGGAGAATTGAACTTGTAATCTGTGGACATGGATATTGTAAAATGTGAGAATGACACATAGAATTTCCTATTTTGGTTTCTAATGAGTTGTGTGGAATTTGTAAGAGGTCCGATGTGTCTAGTCGTATGATTCTTTCACAATAAAATATTGACCAAAGAAGATCATTGAATGGTTGTGAATGAAAGAGAATACTGTCTCTTTAGAGCTCATTATGGAATTATAAACTAGAGATACAATGAAACAGGAAATAACAAAATTGATATATTTTACAAGCTCATCTTGCTCAAATATACCAAGTCCCTCGGTTATAGACATAGTGGTTAGAAAGTATAACATGTGTGAAATGTTGACCAAGGGTCTTAGTCTATGCTCATGTTTCCCACCCATTCATCTCTCGAAATAGATGCATCGTCTCATTGAAAGTCTTGTCCTCCCTACTCAAAAAATGGTAATTTAAGAACTATTAGACATTGACATGTTCGCTGGTTAGAGAAATTCCTACATGGTTAGAGTTCTTCTCTCCTAAGTACTATTTATCTTTTAGACCATCTAGTCAATGAGAACAAAGCACAGCCCTCGTTGAAGTATGTGGCTTTGTTCCATAGACCTATCAAGTTCTGTGCAATAAGGATGTTAGTTGTTATTGAGTATGGAGTTTTTTTCTCGTAATTTTATGTGCATTAAGCAATGCGAGAAACATATTTGCATAACAAAAGTTTTGAAACTTATTTCGAATCATTTCGATATAATTGTATTCACGAAGTACCTTGGTCTACGTTACTACGTCATTATCAATTCAAATAACACACATAGTTCTATTTTCTTGTGTTCTGATTGGGACAGACATGACTCTTCGATTCGCTCTGCTACTTCTGAACACTGTGCAAGACCCAGTCTAGTCTGGTTCAGGGACATTTCTTGTCCTCCAGACTAAGTGAGCTTGACACAGTTTGTTAACTAATGAATTTCGAATTTCTAAGAAGCACAATGTCAATCTGGAGCTGGTTCTAGGACTGATTTGACAAGTGATATGAACTGTTGTCCTTGGTAGAGGTGTGATTGGTACCACCCGTTATTTAATGAGCCTTTGTATCTATCCAACTAGCTTGAGTTTCCTATGTCTTGCTGATCTTAGTCGGACAATTTTTTAGCTTTCCATCGTCTCCTTATGGAGATCTTCCTCAGATCCATTTGTGCTCAAGTATAGAATGTAACCAGGTCATCTTGTATATCTAGATGGGATGCTGTCCATCCTCTGAGCACATTGATTTCACATCATCCAATGATAGAAGTAAGCTATAGCTACAAATCCAATTGAAGTATAAAGGTGTCATTTGTATAGTAGCGTACGCTCATAAGACAAAGTGTAAATTGAAAATTTGGACGAACGGACCTAAAGATAAGTAACTTGATCTAACCTTGTGATGAAGACTCAAATGTGAATTTATATTGGAGACAGAAGACAGGGTCCCAATGTAATTTTTCAGGATTAATCCAACATCTGAATTAGCAAAACACTCAGCTAACAACTTGAAAAACCACACATTACCTAGTGGAAGTTGGTCACTGTATTAGAATTGACGAAGAGATAGCTCGCTCACATATGACTAGATTTAAAGATCTTATTAGTTGGAAGCCATGATGGCGACGAGCTTCAACACACTCAGTGATGGTCTACTGTAACCGTATGATTTTGTAATAGAGTATTTCATGATGAGAGGAACATTCTCGTCTCCAATAAGATGTTATAGAAACACAGTCATACTATAATTAGTATTGAAGAGAGTGCTTTTACAATTCTTTTGGATTGGAAGTTCAATAGCTGAGAAAACATCGACATTTGAGTAGAATGTCACAGAAGAATAGTGTCATAAATGTGGTATACAGTGAATACTTAATTTATATAAAGGTGGAGTTCAGACTTAATTAGTTTAAAACTTAGTTGAGTACTAGGAAGCTAGAACTAGATTATTCTGTATGTTGTGGCTAAATGATTGATTATGCGTTATCAAACCATGGACACCATAGTCTTATGTTATAATTGCAAAATGAGCAAGACCATTCACATCGAATTATACCTTAGCAAAGTCAATATGACTTCCTCCCAAAATACTTCTTTCATTTCAGATTTTTTATGTGATATGCTGTATCCCCATGCCCTCTAAAAATTCTCTTTGAAGCCTCTCTCTCACTAAACACTTCCATTTTCATCGTACAAGCGTCGAGTTAAAGTAGGCTCTGTTCAGTGTCCAAAACCATTAATCGTGCCGAAATCAAGTGCTTCAACCAAGTAGTTATCTCTGGGCATGGGGTAGTATAGTATATTCCGCACTATTCAAACTTGAAAAACCAACCACATCAACAACTCCATTAGTACGACCGCCTGTGAGAAATACTAATTAGTGAGACGCATTTGTTTAGTTGTACAGAAGTCGCCGCAAGATAAGGTATGATGTTGACGAGAGTAAAATCAAAGTTGGGTCACTTGATACTCTGTCTTACGTAGATGTGCGTCTAGAACTCCCTACGCTTTGCCACCATAGTGTGCGCTTACCTCTTAGCAAGCATTTCTGTTCGCTAATTTTACATCGAAGATTTGCCGTCTTTTATCTTTGGATTTTTTTAATTGCTAGTCTTGAGAATTCAAACGTACCCTTCATGTGTTACGTATTGGCATAGAATTTTTGCACCAACGTTTCATGTCTCTTTCTCGCCCATTTTGCTCCGTTAATCCCCTATTTCCCTTACTTATGTCCTGATTTTCTTTTGCCACGTGTATCGGTTATCGCCACGCATCGTCTTGGTTACAGGTAACGTAATGTGGTGATGAAGAAAGATAGGTCTAGACCAAGTATTTTGATATATGGTTTTGTGTTCTCAATAAATTATGTGTGAGCAAAAACGAGGATTTTGCCAACAGTTCGATGTGAAAAGGGAATGAAGGATGACACGCTGTTGGATTAGGGCGACGTCAATCCCTTGTAAGTCTGTGAAGGCGAAGTGCCCTCGTCTTCGCATTTGTTCAAATTAAATAACGGATGATCATCATGATGCTTGTAGGCAATTAAATATATTATAATCCATTGGGCAATGAAGTGTGTTGAGACTTGCATAGGAATTAGAAATAATAGGTTGCCCAAAGGTGTGTAAATTGCTATTTTTATTTTGGGAGTGAAGAAAACTTGAAACATACATGCTTATTTCAAACGGATAAGACTACATAGGACGTCAAGAGAGTGTTATATCAGAGAGAGAAGTAGTTTGCACTCTGAATAGACTTTATCTAGGAGACTTCTATGATGACTCACATTAACCTGAAAAAGCAAATCTCGGAAGATAGTTTTCAATCCTCTCGTTAAATGACAAATAGTGCAACAAAACCACCTTCCCACTAACATGAGAAATCGTTTATGTACTAATGCTATATATATGTTCTTGGTTCGTTTGGGTGGTTTGATACTCTCAATCCTTGCGCCGCCCTTTAAAAACATGAGAACGTGGGTCTACTCAGTTATCCTCTGATCAGACCCGATAGTCTTGAGTCCCTGTGCTGTAGCAAGACAACAGGGTAATGGACTGGACCTAAATTGGACCGTTACACCAGTACTGACTCCAGTTGGAGCCTTGTAGAATCTTCCGGCTTCCTGAGTGGTCTGAGGACTTACCCGAGATGAACGGCATTGGGGATCGCCGATTCCCAATTCCTAGATTCTTATAATTCTGAAAGATCCTACTTCTAAGTCGCAGGTACACAAATAGAAATTATAAGGGAAGGCGAAAGTTCCGCAGCCGTTTCTGCATGTTACATATTACTCCCGAGAAGAGTCTCGGTTGTTCATAAGTCTCACCATTCCAAAAAAATATGTGTCCTTGGTGTCCTCGGTTTTGACGGCACCTCCTTAGATTGCCAAGAGCCGTGGGTAGCGCGTATGAAAAGAGTTAAGTCATTAATTATATAAAATAGAGGTATAATTTTTTTACATTTTTTTTATCCTGTTCGTAAAAAAAGAATTAAGAAAGCCAACACCAAACTTTGTTTGCTTTAAACATCCCCTCACCGTTCCCCCTTAGACTTCTGGATGAGGCTTTATGGTAACATTTGATCTTCCCACGTTCAAACTAGTAAGTCTTTGAAAATAGAGTTAACTACTACTCCTATGTTAAGATATCACCCGAGTAGTTCATGAATGCACAGTCCTATAACGCGTTGAAAACTTTGCCGTCCAACAGGTCCAATTCGAGGCGTCTTTCATACTTAGTACTGAAAGGTCTTATTCTGGGTGACCATGCGAACTTAGTTGCATCTTTCCCTTCAAGTCGGTAGCGTCCGCCGAGTTCTGTATGTGCAAATTTTTACTGAGGGCTCCTCTCTCCCTCCAGGTCCTACCTAAAGGTGGCAAAATAGATTATTTTTTTTACGCACCATAATATTTTGGCCTTCTAGATACCCACGCGAGGTTACCAACAGGAAGCTCGCAGCTTGTACCCTGTACGCTTTATAGGGTCACCGATCCGTACGTACATGTTGTGCACTTGCCCATATCCATCGAGGCTGTGTCAACTCTCAAACAGCAGTCTGCTTATACTCACACCTGGGGATATGAAAATGAAGGGTTAACAGTAATAGCAGGTGTTATAATATTATTGTCCGATCAGTCGACTTATATCATCTACGCATCCATACTGTGACATTCCCGTATGCGAGACAGCCATTGATTCTTATGTTGTTCGAAAGTCCTGGAGACTTAGGTCCCTCGTTGACAGGTACCTTAGTCCCTTGAACTTGGGCAAATCGTGATGACAAACTCCTTGTGAATAAAAGCTGGACTACTAAGCCCACTAATATTTGCTCATTAGATCATAGCGAATATTAGCCACAGATGTGTGTGGCCACATGATAAAAATTCTCATCGAATTTAATTCATAGCATTCTCTTGACCCAATACTATTCTTTGCAAACGTTGCTCCACCCCTTTTTTCCGTCTCTAGTCTTTGGAGAGGAGTGATGTATATTCCATACAGCATTACACGATCGTTCTCCCTCCCCGTCAGACTCCCGAGAGTTTTCTTGATCGGTTCTTATTAGAGCTACCCCAATGCTCTTTTCCTTACATTCGAGACCACCCAGGCAAGAGAATGCATATGGTACCCAAGACTCCTATCAGCTCTATTCTCCACAACGGAGTAATATCGGTTGATGCTGTTGTTCCCGTTCTGCCTATAGGGCATCTCTTTGCTAACACAAAGAGCAATTCCCAGTTATCGGCAGAGAACCAAACGCCGCCAGAGTCCCCGTGCATGTTTGTGCATCGTCTCTCTACCATACCCTCCAGCCCGCCAAGGACACCTTAACGCCGCCCCCTCAGATGACAACATTAGCGTAGAACGTCTCTTTCCCTATCTTCGCTCGAATATGGCAAGACATGATATTTCACCACTTTATCAACCATTCAGATCACAAAACTACTTGCCAGACATGCGTGTATACAACGCGAAACTGCTAACTCACACTGTTTTTGATCAGTTCATCTGTGACCTCTAAGGATACTGGGAGCTCGGAAAGTGACTTGACATGGGCTAGACCTAAATCCTGATTTACGGTGCAACTCGAAAAGATTCAACAACCTAAAATATCGTGCCCACCCCTCTTTATCTCGAGCACTGCCTAAGGACCTCTGACTTCTAACACGTTTCGAAACTGATGTATGCCTGTTGCGGCATATTGGCACCGTGCGTGTGAGGAATCTAACAAAAGTCGAACTAGTGTGCCTAGCTTTATAAAGTTTCTCCTCCAAGGACGGGGTGTGACAGTTGAAATGCTGTGCACAATCCCAAAAGAGTACACGTATAGACTCTAAGCAGCGTTCTTGCGTTATGGAGATGGTAAATTTGAACCTCAATGCATTAGAGCTTATACTATTAGCACACTTAAGTTTTCTGATTGAATTGAGATTGAGTAATTCGCACACCCCCTTAATTAATACACTTAGGTTTTTAACTAGTAATTCGAACTGATTTGAACCCTTATTTCGCCAGATAGATTTAAGTAAGTGTTCTCCTCTTAGCACGATTGAAACGAATTGCTACATAGAAAGAAGATTTAAGATTTGGAGTTCGGAATACAAAGTTTCGAATGTTCCTAGTTCGGCACATCCTACAATTGCTTTTTGTAGGTTTCGCAATGGGTTGAATTGAAGATTGATTTAGGATTGGGCCGTCTAATATGTGATGCATGGACCTTGTCAAAAGAATCGAGCCACAAACCTTCTTCATCTCTTTTGAAATTGCCAAACCATAGAGTTTGATGGACTGGCTTAGTTTGGGTATCAATAAAAGTTTCTTTATGATTTCATTACATACTCCATCATTGTTTTATTTACTTGTTTGGCAAGAATTATGCACATATACCTTACTAGAACATACTAGCAAGTTCCACAAAAGTGCGAGAGCGACACATTTGATTAAACACCAATAGCCAGGCATTCCTTGCTAAGAAAGGTCGGAGGACGGCTAGCACAGGTGAATGACCTAATATTGGTAGGTCGGCTTGGTTAAAGGGTGCTGATAACGATGTTACTCAATCCTAGAGTACGAACATAGCCGGAGCATTGCATGATCTCAAAAATTTTCTATACTCCATCTTAACGATAATGTGATAGTCTTTATCTCGTGCTGATTAGGCTACCCCTACTGTAACTTACATCGTCATACTTAGTTAGAACACATTGAATCGCCCACCGAAGCCTACTCGTGAATCTGTGCGGAGATTAGGACTACCTAGCCACTGATTTTAAAATTTTAGGCGACCGATATTAAGCGATCCATCATGACATCATAGAATTATGCTTCAAAACCCTCGCGTCTAGTAAATTTTCATATACAATTTTTTAGAAACAATTGGCTCAGAGTATGTCTAGAAGTTCCAAGCTCCCAACATTCCCACAACCCTCTGGACTCTCCGACATAAGCTGCACCCAAGCAAACTGACGAGTTTAAATTAGATGGAAATCTCCATATTGATATAATGCTATAATACTGGACTACGAGACTCTTGTCTAGTCATAATGGCATTTGAGCTATTTATACCATAGTGGCAGTCTCACCAGCTCAGCCATACAATGCAAGTGATTTATCCCCAGTTGAAGTCGCAAAAACTGTAGGGCTTCCGCCCACGCCTGTAGCTAAGCATGAAGATCGTCGCTAGGCGGCTCAGCCGATTCATTGGAGTTGAGCCATGGAATTCCCGCATGTGAATGCTATTGAGTGGCGAACTTTGTACGTGGCTCCAATTGCAGGTGACTAACGCTCATCAGCGCCCGTGCGTATATGGGGAAATCCCTCAAAAAATTATATTTAAGTCTCATGATCCTATTATTAATCTTGATCATTATTTCTAACAAGTGATGTATACTGAGTCCCCTTTCATATAACATTGGATGTCCTTAACAACAAACTTTAATATGCACCGCTAACATCAGTTCTATATATTCAATTCATAGCTAAAAAACACGTCCGTTGGTTCTGTATGAACTTCTGTTGAGTTTTAAACTTTATAATCCATCCTGCTTCATTAACCCAATACTCAGCCAGCAAATAACATGTTAGCTGTTATATATAACATAAACATTCGTATACTCTCTCCCTTAGTTCTCATTTACGAAGTTACCGACTACAAGACTCAGAACAATTGAATGTCAGAAAGCCCTATTGATTTACCTTTGATAAGTGCATTTTGAGTGAACTCATGTGGCGGACCTAAAGCTAATTCACTAGAATACCACACTAAGATCGTCATAACATTCTATGAAGCTAGTTCAATATGTGTTGTTGAATAATTATGTCAACAAATGATTTTATAGAAATTGAGCTTTGCTTTAAATGGCCAGAATGTACCGGCAATGTCGTCCATACTTAATCTTGAGTTACCTATATTTATTGGGGTGAAAACAAACAGAATTAGGTAATCCCGGTTTTTTGTGTACTCAAAATTTTCTTATTATACTCCAATAAGTTTGATACCCTTATAGGAATTATGCTGCCAAATAAAATTACGAACTATAGAGACAATCCATGAAAACAAAGGTTAGTACTAGTAGTTATATAGTCTATTTAGCACGCTTAATGATCTATGTGTATCACTCGCTTTACCTTTACTGAGCGCCTCTATTAATCAAAATTTAATTTTATAATGAGATGTAGAAAAAACCATCATAAATGAGTGAGATCGCAACTCATCGATATTTTTCGCAAATTTTGCACCATGATAAGCTAATCAATGCAACGATTTGTAAACTACTATTAAGATTCTCTATATATGACTTACGATATGAGTAACTTAATAATTAAAATATGAATAAAAATTACAAGCAAATACAACCATGTCATTGTATTAATCTATATGAAATTGCATTTATTTTTACAAGAACGATTAATGCCCTACAGTATAGCATGAACAAAATTTGTGAAAATTGAAAGCGGTTAGTAATGTGAAGTTTACTTACATTGCTTATATATCGATATTTATAAAATGCAAACCAATAATTAATATTTCTTCAATTACATATCAAAAGAAGACTGAACAACGAAAATTTAAGAAAAGTTTAAGAAGAATAGGTTTTTTAGTGAGTTATCTCAGATATTTATAGCCCCTGTTTCGCTTGTACTGATTCAGAATAAGAATCTCATGAAATATGCTATTTAATTTGTGTCGAGATTGAACGATATTGCAATTAAGTTTGTTCATTTGTTTGTATAGAAGATTTGATGTGTGTCCTGTGACTTTGTGTACAAATTGTGAAATATATTAAGTAGCTTGCTACTATTGAATAGATGTAAATTCATGATGTAATAATTGTTGCTGTCAATGCTGGTGAGTCCTGTTTGAATATGAGCAATTGAACTAGTAAATGCTCAATTAGTTTATTCATTTATTATATAATTTGATTTATTACAGCTACTGTATATTGGAGAATTAAGCAAACGATTAAGTGCGTCCAGGAGTGTAAAACTAGAACTCCTTTGGTGTTTATTTTAGGGGATTAGATAATTGGATGTTGTATAAGTTTTGTTATTTTTTGTATGTACAGAGCGTGTACATATGTGGGTATGATGTATTTGAATATATCCATTCTCAAGCGACCGATGTGGCGTGCGCTCTCACCTTTTACCTCTTGCTCTTGTTTTTTGGCAAATAATAGAATGATTGGATTTGTGAGTATCGCTCAAATGGACGTATATTACGTGTGAACTCGCCGGATCATTGAAGTGCAATATTACGCTCTCAAGTTTCAGCCACTTCGTATTATATGACGTATCTAACCACGAAAAGCTCGAGAAAAATTCTGATAGGGATAATTGCTAATGTTCTCACAATACAAGACCTTTTCTTATTGTCGGGAGATTCCAATTTTGTAGAAGTCACAACTGCTTGGAGCGCTATCGCATCTTTTTAAATGTCTATACACAGTGTTTAATCGTGATACTTGAAAGTTCTACTTTATTTTATCCTCTCCCCACTTACATTTAGACCCCGTCACCTGGACACCCTATACTCTATAGTTCAGATGCCCAAGAATTATCTAGAAAATAAGATTTCTGAAGTTCCAGTATTTCACCGAGCATCGTATCATATTCAACGTAATAACTCTCCAGCCGTTATTCTGATGCATTTATAACAATCGTCTGTTGCCACGAAATCATAAAGAATGTGCACAAAAGAAAAAGTTAGTAGAAGTTACTTTTGTTAATACTTTGCGAAGGACTGCAGAGAAAGAACTGTAGCCCAGACCGTGCATCTGAATGGACAAATTGCAAGATATAGTATTTGGCAGTAAGGGCTCACCCAGGCTTTAAAGCCTTGTCTGCAATCTTTGCCATGAATTTCTTTTATTATATAGATTTAAATCTAAGTAAATATTTTTCCTGAAAGAGCAGCAAATAATGATTGTACTTAGATTAACGAGCTGGTGTGTTATTGTACTTAGCTTCCCATCTCAAGGTAAAATTGCTCGACGATATGAGAAACAGAATCGCCTCCGACGTACCCATAATTCAATCTAATCGGTGGTTTTCCCAAGAGCATCGTTCGTTCAATGAGATCATCGAATCCGGTGACAGACCAAACGTCGCGGACGCAGATGGGAAGTTTGCGCATGTTTAACCATCATCACCGGCCTTTTCTCATTTGGGAGACACATTTCAGTTCTACACCATAAACACTAAGCTCTCTTCTCATTCCGCCTTATCTAGTCTAATAACTTCATAATTTAGTAAGTTCAATCTACATTAACAGTATTATATGTAGAAACTCACTATTTAATTTAATTCCCATGAAGTGATGATAGGATGTTAAGCGGGTATTTCTAGAATGTTGTTTCTTTTTTAATTCCGATTATGAATACATAAATTGTCTATTCCAACATTAATGTCACATTACTCTTCTAACAGTATTTCTTATCTTAGTATTATTGATTATAGCTCAAATAACCATGGGCGGATTAAGGTTTCATTTCCCGTCCTGTGAGTTAGAATTAATTGTGGTGATACGAATTGCACCTAAATATTTTATTTAGTTTTGTAAAATTTGTCTATATATTGTTGTTTAAGCCGAATATTCATCAAGGTCGAGGATCATGTTTCCTCACCGTATTAGGACTCTTCAACTTTCTAAACTACTTAACGTAGTGTTTTGGCTCTTTATTTCTGCACTGTCTATGGGTCTTAAGATTGTGATCTTGTTTATTCTTATATATGATTTATGATTTAGAGTCATTTAGTCTTCATCTCTGCCTCATTGGATCTATTTTGGTACTTTATTACATAGCTTTATATCTAATTTTGTCTTGTTTGACGGTGCACTAGATTTTTAACTTAATATATATAAATAAGATGAACATTCATATGGACTGTTTTCTACCTCATTTACATAAATTAATAAATTTTCGAAATAAAAACTCTATTCATTCATTTTTCATGTTAATAAAACTATTGAAAGATTTTAAATTAACAGAAATATTATTATGTACTGCAGTTTTAGACAGTTTTGACGACCAAAAATCACGAAATTTGATAATTTTCATTGAGGACCAACAAGATCATGATGTATTTTTATGTATTTAGTTAAAAATAGATGGTATTCCTTTCAAAATCGAACTATAAATCATTCTCCTTGTCGTGGTATTTTCACTAGTTGGTTAAGCGTGGGATTAAATTTTGGGACCCAAAAGGGGCGTGGTCCTGCATTCTCACACCAGTGGGTTTTCTTGACTACCGCCAGTCGCATTGGTTGTCCAGCAGCTGATCAAAGGTGACTAGTCACCCTGCGAATTGCTGCACCTTCCATATCATTCTACCGTTAGTGAGCACTAAGATACCAAAACACGACCATATTGTTTTCAACTTTCAATAATCTGAGTGTAGAATGCAGCAAAACAAGCTATATCGTCCGATGGTTTAGTGATTCCTGCCAATCACTTTCTTGTTAAAATTGGCAACTAAAGGTATGGTTATTGGAGAAATCAGTATGATTCTTAGCTACCACATAACCAAACACCGTTGTTCCACCTCCCTCCCTTCACTGCTCAGGCAACAAGTCAGTGGGCCAGAGGCGTTACCCGCCTCTTACGAAACGAGTATTGGCAGAAAGGACCACTAAGTGCTTAGGAATGGTTGGATAAAGAGAAATCCAAAATCTGTCATTTATGTTCAACTTCGGGAAGCATTTAGCAATATTAGTTAAGACTCCACAGCAAATAGAGGAGTTTGCCCGGGGATTAGCAAACATAGCTTAAGACATCCTTGGTTCTTATGGGTTTAATAGAAATCTACCAGGGCTCGTGGTGGAGATTCAGGTATCATGACCGCATTAAATACCTGGCGCGTTAAGGAAGAGGGTTGATCCCACGGAGTTTATGGGTGCCCACAAGAGGAGAAGTTGCCCTTCACATCAATCCTCGGCCTTGTTTTTGCTCGATTGCGCGCTGGAATCGGAGGATATTGGAGTAGCATGACTGCAGTACACGATCTATGCCTCTACTTGACCATTTTTGCCCTGGTTGCCCCGATACTTCTCTCACGAAAACCAGCTGAAACGTAATACATTGTCGCGATGTTATGCATGTTCCAAAGAAGTGGACGTGGAGTCGGCCCAGTGAAGATGATTAGAGGGCGCTAAGGCTAATGTCCTAGAAGGAAAAACGTGAAGTTTAGTTGGTGAAGAGGGTATTGGTCAAGCGCCCCTAAAATAACGCTCAAGACACTGGGAGAAAGGGAAAGAAGTAAACAAAAAACTGATCCAGGATGGAAGCTGAATCTGGGAAGGCTACAAGACTGGTGGTTCATCTACACATAATTTGACATGTTTTGTAGACCTCAGTAGAGATACTTTCTTTCTTTAGTTTACTCCAAAAATTGCTTAAACGTCCTAAATGTTTGCATTCTTCACAAGAAAGTATTTTATCATTTTGCATTGTTTCGATCAATCTATGATCCGTGTTGCTAATATGTTGTGTTTCATTTTGCTTACCAAGAAAGTATAAAAAGAATATTCTTTTCTCTGTTTTACAAATCAGTGAATAAATTAATAGGAAAAATCTAGGTGAAATACGAGCCGCGGATAAACCACGGAGCTCACATCTACTTGATCAGATGTATCACACCCGATCTAACACTTGATGGAAAACGCCCCAGGAGAGAAAAGACATATCGGACAAGTCATGGGCCTAGAACTGATGTAAAGAGAGGTTTGGCCCCGTACTTAACAGTTAAAAGCATACAACAAATCACGTGATAATTATCTTATTGCGTATTTTCTTATTAGATTTTAGTTTTTTTTTAAAAATAAACAACCATGTAGTGAATACATTAGGGATAATATTATTATTGTTTAGGGTAAATTTGATTAATTGATAAAAACTCAAGGGTACCATGTAGAAAAAATAATTTAGAGGGATACCGTATAGAAAATCTCAAATATAATTTAATTTGTATCATTATCTAACCTTAATAAAAAAAAAAGGTCCATATACATTTTTTTCCATTTTTGTGAGTTTTGGCCCTAAAATTCTCTTGAAATCTCTTTCACCAAACACTCATATTAGAGACATCAGCTAATCATGTAATCAAAACTCTAAAGGTGCAGTGCTTCAAACCTATCTATGGCCTTGTTTGATGGATAGACTTTTGATGAGAGTTTAGAGTTTTGGAGAGGGTTTAAAGTGTTGATTAGTCAAAACTCTAGTTTGGGTGTTTGATAAAAGAGTGGATTAAAGAGAGTTTTGTACCAAAAACTCTGATCAAAACTCTCTTTTGAAAAAACTAGGGTGAAGTGCTTTTTCTAGAGAATTTTGGAGAGAGAAAATAAAAATGTATAGATTATCSATATACTTACATCAAATAAATTGTTTTTTAAAAAATAAATGTCCATAAATGTCTCTTTACATATCATTAAAGTACAAAATTCTAAGCTATCAACTAAATGTTACTAAATACATTTACACAATAACTATTCAAATCAACGGTCAAATCCTCTGAACAAATAATAATCATCTAAAAACAAACTATAAACTACTAGCAAAAATCTTTATAATCTAATTTTTAGTACCAAAATTTTAATCCACTATCAAGATAACTTGCTCCCAAAATTCACTCAACACACATTAATTACATTTTCCCATTCTACTAAATAAAAAAGTCAACGACTCTCTTTTCAAGTAAGAATCTTATTAAATTAACAACTTATATTAATTAAAAATTTATTTTCCTTAATTTTATTCCCGATTCCAAACAAGACAGTCAAATGGAACGAATAGAGTATATAAGATATAAAGCCACATTTGTGCGTGAATGTAGGGCCTGTAGGCATGTAGCCAATGTGTCATATACTCATTATGGTGTGATTCATGAAATTCTTTCATACTTAATTTGGCACTATAACATGAAACTGCTAGACCAATCTGCCAGATGTCGCGATACGACAAGCGAAGCTATAGCACCTTCTCAACACAGTACAAGAGCAATTGTCTCATGGCAGCCAAACTACTATCGACTTCCTTGGCTGCCGAATCTCCCCAAGCCCTTCAAGGCCCCCATGGACTTCCATTCGAATTTTTCCCTGTACGGCTTGCTCACCCATAGCAAGGCGCAGCGGTGCTAAATCACCCAAAGTTTGTAGCATGCTCCATAAAGGGAAACCCCTAAGAGAAAAAAGGGTTTTCAAGGGTATCATAAGAGGCTTAATATTCCTCAGATGTACCACCCATCACTAGTATTATATCAGATGCTACTATGTTCTTGTTAACTTGAAATTGGCCAGAATTGGGCATCAAAGTGTGGTTTTTTGCACACTGCAAGTGCTTGTGGTTTGCTAGGGTACATGTTATATGATGACCTTGTCAAAAGAGGCCTCTTCCCTCTTAAAGGTAAGTGGGTTGTCAATAAAGTTTCTTATGATTTCAATTACATACTCCTCCATTTTATTTTACTTGCAATATATACCTTTAAAAGATAGTTTTAAATTACTGCACCCATTGTTTATTTTAAATTGTAGACCGCTATCAAAATACTCCCGTATTATTAACACTATATATATTAGCTTCCCGTGCAATGCACATTTATATAGAAAAAAATAATCTATTTACAATATATATGAGAATGACCATGAGAAGAACCTTTAAAATTAGAAAGTGTGAGAAGCAACCTTGGTCGTTGATTTTTGAGATGAACGGCCAAGATGTTGCATAAGTTTAATAGTAAATGTGCAAATTTTGTACATAAATGTGGCATATATTTTTGGTTTTTGCAGGCATTCACAAGAAATTCGTGTACATTTACTTTTTTTCATGAAAATAAATCTTGACCCTCGATTCCAAATCAAATGTCAAGATTGCTTCCATCGCTTCTCATTTTAAGGAGCTTCTCATTTGATCCTCACTCTTTCCATCAAGTATTAAATGAAAACGTGAGAGAATAACAAAAATTAAAGAATTGATGGCAACATGGTAAATTTTTTAGAAATGATTTGTTAGGATAGAATTTAAAAAAATTACATATGAAAAAAAGAAAAAAATAAATAATAAAATATAGTGATGAAATAAAATTTTTATACCGCTATTCTCTTTTTAAACTCCCGTGTCGGCTGTGTTGCACCATTTTTATTTTGTTTTTATTTTTTATAAAGACAACAAATTATATATTTTTTATTTTCTAACAAAGCAAATACTCAAATCTTATCTAATTAGTTTTTTTAAAAAATAATTCTCATTAAATTTTGATGAAAGCATTTTATTATTTAAGAATTTGAAATCAAATCATTAATAATCTTGCATTAATTTAGATATTAGTAGAATAAAAACAAATGTTTTTTTTAAAAAGAAAAGATAAATGATGTCAATTATTAGTTTGGAGGGAAATTTTTTTATGAGAATTAGCACATTGACAAGTAAATGACACCAGCATAATCTTATGTTTGGGTAGTTATTATAGATGAATACTCTCTCAAATTGAAAGAAAACACATTAGCCTTAAACCACATTTAAAGTATTCATCACTTTCCAATTTTCCGATTTTAATATCTTACAAGCATTGCACATAACGTCGACGCTAATTAAATTAAGTGTCCTAAAAATCGTAAAACTTGCAATGTGCAAGTAATAAAAGACGGACGGGATAGATTAATTTACAATGTTCAGATACTTCTGGTCTTAATAAATTATAGACAATAACGAACATCTCATTTCAAAATTATGTAGGTTCCTACTATGTTGTGAATGTAAATATGCGCAAAAATTTGGAATTGAGTTTATATGGGTCACATTAGTATAAATAACAAGGAAAAGGTTAAACATAAGGGATATGGCTTAAGAAGCTTAAAATAAAATAAAAAGTTGAATCAAATCATTTATTGTCTACAAATAATATTAATTTTGTCTTAAATCCCGTAATTGTTTTTCATTTTTTGAAGTGAATTTAAATGATCAATCCGTTTGCGTGACCGGAGTTCACAATAACTTTATTGTGAACCAAAAAATTCAACGTGAACATTATATCACTACTATTAATTACTTATCTGAATCTTTCTCACCATTGCACCAGGCATCTCCACGTTCCTCGGTGGCTGCAGCAAGTTGCACCCATCTCTGAAGCTCTGATCTGCCCGTTGGCCCACCATATAACCGTCAACTCAGATCCACGTCACCGGCCGCCGCGGAAGACCTCACACCTCCGTAACGAATAAATGCCAGTCCCAAATTAGAGAGGAAATGGTGATAAACCCCATCAAAAGTAATGGATAAGATGTTGTGCCAACTAAGTGGCAATTTATGTAAAGTGGTGTTCGTACTTTTATGGGCACGCTTGTACATTTCGTGGTTGGAAGAATTTACAGCCACACTCGCTGCTTTACACGTGTTGTGGGTAGTACGTGTGTAAGAAAATTCACAAAAGTTGATACAGCGACCGATTGAACTTCAATCGTTTTTCGAAGCCAGGGCGACTGAGGGTGGTCATTGAGGCGCCATTCAATTGCCTTTTTCCGGACGTACAATCGCCAAATTTCTCATCTGAGATGTCTTAAATCTGGTAATTTGCTATGCTTTTTTCTAATTATGTTTTTTAGATTTCTTTGTAACCTTTTTCGGATAGCCCTACTGTGTTGGTTGATTCCTGTTCCGCGTGGAAGTTTTGATGCAAGGCTCAAGAAGAAGGCGTCGGCGGGACACCGAAGTGTACTGGAACGGAAGGATGTTGAAGCCTGGTGGTCTGTGCGGCGGGAGATTTGACCGTAACTGTACCATGTAAGTTCTGGTTCGGTAACGAAAATTGGAGTCCTTTGTTAATTATTTTTGTTTTACTTATACAATCATGTGTTACACATGATCCTTTGTTATCCACATAGGATAATAGCATCTTGTGTTGTTAGCTTGGTGCCGGCTGTTTGAAGGAAGAATGTAGCTCAAGGTGTATTCAAGAGCAAGGTCCTTCCATATGACTAAAAGAGTATTGATGTTGTGTTTTGTGTTTATGACGAGTTTTGCAGTCTTATTAGATAGTGCCTGTGTTTTTTGCTAGTTTTCTGTGTGATAGTAGTTTTTTTTTTATTTTCAAATGTATTCTGGGTTATTCTGTTTCATGAAATTATTATAGTGGATTTTTGGCATTTGTGTTCAGAAATTAAATGTGAATTGTGTGGTTGAGTCCTTGGGAAGGTAATGGACAATTTGATGCAAAGAAATGGGTTGGGTGACCGAGATGGGCATGGAGAGATTGGGTTTATTTGTATGAATGTCGGATATTTGCCCGTAATCTTTGTTACTGGCTTGCGACCCGTATTGAACGGGAGAATAAGACGTTCCACAATACAGTCCTGATGGATAGTGTGTTCTCCTTATCTGATGTTCAAAGGCACTGGGTTCTTGGGATTGCCTAAGGGTCCTTTAGAAGTCCCTCGAAGTGCAATATTAGGAATGATTTGCATGCAAATCTATATGGGATGACGTTATAGTAAACGCTTACAGAAAAATACGAAAGGATTTTAAGAAGGACCTATATCAAGGTGTTGGAAGGAGTGAATAGTGCAGATGTGCCTGAGTTCAAGACGGCGTTTTTAATGTTTGCTTGGCGGGAAAGTCCTCTGCCCTACCACATCTCACAGGCTATCTGTTACCCTTCTTCCCGCCGTGGACTGGGCTAGAAAATGGCGAGGAATATAACTGGTGCAGTTTGTGTTAGATCAACTATTTAAGGCTATAAAAATTTTGGAAAGAGGTTCTATCCCGATGGCTTTGCAAAGGGTTGCGGTGGTGTACAATATTTCTTGGCGGTGAACACTTGTTATGTGCATAATTTTATTTTCTCTTGTTTATCTAATTTTGCAATGTTTGAATTTGAAAATTTTGTGTAGCAGTTATTCTATTTGACAGACTAAGAAGACCACCAATGAGGTGGGGAGTTTTTCCTAGGACGAAGGCTTGGTCTAAGGCTGAGATTAGTAGGGTTGAGCAGTTGGACATGTTGAATAACGGTGATTATGGAGGTTTGGTGTAAGTCTGGCCGAACAATTAAACATGATGGTTTTTAATTATTTTATGTAGTTTTTGGCGTAAACTTTATTTGCTCAGTTTATTGATTAACATCTTGATTGGTGCTAACCCATTTATGTGTCGATGGTGGCCTATAAATGAGAGTCATCGCCGCTGGCTCCCCGAGATGTAAATGCCAGTGTGGACATAGGTGATGGTGAGCATGGCAGGATGCAGCCTTGCGAAGAAAAGGCATCGTGGGGGGGGGTTTTAGAGAGTGGAAACCAATACGCAGGAAGCGCAGTAGAGGTGTATGTTATTGCATATTGAAATTTCGTTTAAAATTCTAGTAGTCCAACATTTAAATTCATGTTGTAATATTTTATATCGGTAGGGTCAACACAGTGAGGTGTCGATGAATGAGGAAAATTCCAAACGGACGGATCTCTGTTGATGATGGCAATGCGAGTAGTGAATGACGTTGTGGGTAGTATTCTGGAAACGCGTGTGATGAGCCACCATGGGGGCTTTGGTAGAAGTCACAGCCTTAAGTGGCGGCCCTGCTGCACGGATATGCATATCGATGGCACATGTAGAAGATCGTTCATTTAGATAGAAGATGTTGGTAGTGGAGCACCTGGAGCACCACAAAATGTTATGTCTCCATACTGTTTTGCAAACTATCCCAAGTGTCCTCCCGGAGATTTATCTCCTTTGTAGATAGTAATTCTCACACAATGTACCATCCTGCGCGGAAGCAGCGGAATAATAAAATCTTTCGGTTGCCATTGACAGAGATTTTGTGAAAGAGTCCAACTTTAGTAGAGTATTGAGGTACAAGGCGAAGATTGTCAATTCTTTTCTCTAGGAGTTCAGTTAACCAGGTTATGGAGCTTTGTTTGTTCAATGTTATATATTTTGTTTATGTTATCATACGAATGTAATCATTTTGCTTCATCATTTGCAGGGTTGATGTACCGTTGTTTAAGTGTGATGGGGTTCAAGCCCACGTCTCAGTTCAGTGCCCAGTCTATAGAAATGAGTAACGGGTGTTGTCGAACCTTATTGTAAGTGTTTCTGTTTGGCTTGTTTTAGGTTGATGATGGTTTATGAGTGTGTTCTTGAGATTGATGGGTTAATTTGTTGTGTTGTAGTATGTGGAGGGTCGCTTGCAGTTATATTAGAAGACATGGAATGAAACCTTTGTTGGCATTCCAGGCGTATAATGCTGATCCATGACTTGCGGTATTTATTATTTTTCTGCCACTATATTCAACTGTTTTTTGTAAGTTAACAAATATGACTTGTTGATCTTTGCAACGGTATTGTCATAAGCAGGCTGATGTGGGCTGAACAACTTGTGGTGGTTCCTTTGAGGATGAAAGTCAGATTTGGCGTATTCAACTAAGATTTTGGTGGTGGTGCCATTTGCAATGTGAATCTGGTACAGTATAATGGTTTGATAAAAAGTTGTTTTTTATGTAGCGAAGGTTATCGTTTGTTTTGTTATAAGGTTGTATGTTATGTTTGCCTTTTTACAGAGTTTTATGTGGTTTAGATATTTGTAGCCCGTGTTTAATGGTTGTACAGTGGTGTGTGCCGCGTTTTCGATTAACATGAGGATATTGGTGTCATGGACCCTAGTGACCGGCGCATCCATTGATAATCACCAATGAGGAGGTCATGAAACTGGTATTTATTCTTTAAAACTCCCCTTGGTAGTTGCGCATTGATTGTGTAGTGTACTAAAATGTTTGAGCAATTAAAAAATTGGTGAAGTGGAAGATTTGGTTTGGTTTGGTTGGTTTCCTAACATAATGGGTTATATTAAGATATTGTTTTTTGTAAGTTAGTTTTAGTTGTCAAAAATGAAAATGTAAGTAGTTTATTTTTTATATCTCTTGCACAGCTGATGTTTTTGTTTGCATTTTGTATATATGGAATTTAACTTGGTTACCATATTTATTTTAGAAATGGTGTAATCAAATTCTGAAGTTCATGCATCCTTCGTGTCTGGGACTTCTTTTCGTTCGGTGTTACCCAGATACAATTCCCACAGATTGGGGGAAATGTAGTGTAGTCAAAAGATGATGTTTCCTGGTTTTTTAGATAATTTATTGTTAAAAGTCATAGATAATGAATGGAAAGTAATCGGAAATTTTGATTAGATATGTTGTCATTATGCATGTAGGATCAGCAGTGGCATTGAGATGCTTGCAGCAGTCAAGCAGACTTCAGACGAAGTCGTATGACGTTCATAGGTGTAGGTTTTACTAACTTATAAATCGTTTTTTATGAAGCGACATATGATGAACTGAGTAAATTTTTATTGTTTACTTTGCTAGGGTGTCCGATTAAGAAAGGGACAAACTAGTTGCGAAGAACCTAATGTCTAAGCACAATGAAGTTATGAGTGAAGTGTTTCAATCTGGCTGAACGCATCATGAGATTTGAGTTGAAAGTAGTGACAATCATGGAATAATGGGTTTAGTTGTTTAATTTATTGTTTGATAATATTGTGGAGCAACCTATTAAATATTTTGGAGCAGAATGAATATGCTAGATTACAAATTTATGCATTGCGTCTATTAGGAATTGGCATTAAGTTTAATATTTTGGATACTAGTACAATGTAAGTAGGCCCTAAGATGTTGACAACAGACACATCGTTGATTATGTTTGAAAGGTGCATATCGTCATTGTGGTCTTCATCTGTGTCTTTTTAATTGCTTCTCTTAAACTTCCTGACCAATTGCCTTGTGTGTTCAGTTCCTTTGGTGATGACAAATCTAGAATTTAAGTCTTCTTTCCCAGTGTTTCCGACTCCTCTTACGAGCAACCGGGTTGAATCCAAAACCCATTGCTCCAATAAGTGTGATGTGAGAACACATTCCATTTGGTTTGTGTGAGTTTGTTGAAATGGTGTTGATACATTGCTGCATTTGTATGCTATGATGCCACGGTTGTATCTGTGGCCAATACTGATAACTAGCCGTACCCTACGGAAGTGATTAGTTGTTTTCTTCAGCGAACCCCTTGAGATGTGGCTGGAAATTGCGTGTGACGTAGCCAATATGGAATCCAGTATTACAATAACTTTCCTTCGCCCTAAGTTTTGCAACAAGATATCGAGTAAGTTGATGTAGTTGTTTAGTTCATTGGTGTTGGACCAATCAGAACGATGACCCTGTCTGTTGGGGTTTGTTTCCTCTAAAACCGTCGCAGATTTGAATGAACCTGACGAGCTGGGAATGGGCCGTAGGTATGAAATGTATACACACATCCATTTAGGCTACCCAAATGCTGTGGCAATACTGCGGTTGCCATCGTTGTAGGCATAATGTGTTTTTTCAATTCATCTCGCCCCCTATTTCGGTTAATTTGCGAAATCGAATCCACGTCCTGAAACTCGCATAATTCCCGAACAACGAGTACATAATTTAATTTATCATTGGAATGTGTTTGTGAAAGTGGTATAAGAATGTGTGAATTGTTTTGGAATGTGTTATTTTAGTTGTGTGTTGAGCTAGTTTTAGAGATGTCATTTGGTTGGTTGGTTCCATATTGAATGCAACTTATTAATGCTGTCCAAACCAACAACCTGTTGAGCCCATGCATTAAATTTGTACGTTTAAATGCTTCACTCTAAAACATAATACTTCATTTAGTGCCAAATAAAATAGTACATGACATAAAAATAAATCGGTCTCACGATTAATTAAACTACAGTTGAATTAAAACATCCATATTTGGAGTAATATCGAATGAATAGGTGACAGACGACGAAATCGATGAATTACTCTAGGCCTGGTGGTAGTCAATCGTTTGCGTAAAGTTTCAAGCTTCCCATTAGTTGATTGCTCTTCAACACTTGTAGGATAGATGAAAGTGTAGGAAAATTCCATAACTCATTATTAATGCTAATACCTTGCAACATTTCTTCGGTAATGTTAAGGAGGTCAATATCAAGTTTGCGAACGATGGTGGCCTGCAAAGAGAAAGCTACAATCTGGAATCGAAATAGCCATGAGTGATATCCAAAGAATGGCAAACTTTAATTATTTTAAATCATTACGGATAAAAAGGACATGAGTTTACCTTTCGAGACAAAGAACGTTTCCTTCAGGCACAACACATCGGTTTCCCGAGAGCAATCTACCGCTTGCTATGAATGGTTTGCATTTATGGTTCCGAGTAGGATCTTAAGTGTAAACCTTGTAGTCCCGAGGCCATTTGGAGTAGACTTGCTTATAGTAGCCTACAACTCCTGTCAAGCCTAGTGTAACCAATCGGAAGTTGTATCAAGATGGATTGAAGTTGCTTGTGAGAGTGCTGTGGCAATTGAATCGTTAGTTATAAAACATTATAGTGTAAATGGAAAGTAGGTTTGTGTACCTTCACTCCCTAATGTATGACAATGCGTATAGCCAAGGGTCTTTTGTGAATTCCTCTCCGATGTCCTTCTGAAATCGCTCGATGAAATTGCTGTGTATCTAGTTGTGTGCACCATTGGTTGTTTCCTTTGGATCTTGGTTGCTTGTAAATTTACATGACGCCTCCTAGCTTCTTGTAAAGCCCCGCGGCCTGGTAATGCGATGGTGTGTTCATTGGCTCTGTGTTATTAACATTTGGTAGGTAGTAACAGTGTTTTGGGAAATGTCACCTGACTTTTGTACTTGACGTTGTTTGTCTCCATCGCCCTTTTACCCTTAGGATCCCATCACAAATGGATGCTAGACGTGGCGGTTGAAATGGGTGATGACGACCCTATTGTTTCGCGGAGGCCTGAATCTTCACGGGAACCGCATTAGTGGGTTGTTGTTGACAACGTGGAGAGGAGAAAGATGTTTTCATCATCTTCAAGGTTAACTTCAATCGTTCATTGTTCATCGATTTGAGTCACTCATGGTGGATTAGAAAGTACTTAGGGCAAAGGGTTC
>SNQN01007155.1:0-34714 GCA_008642245.1 Bassia scoparia | reverse complement strand
TTTTAGTTGCAATATAGGAACATTTTATCACAAATTATTACATTGGTTGCAACTAAAAAGAAACTGAGGAAGAATAATATACAGCACTGCTTTACAAAACAATATACAGTGAGCATTAAGCTATTATGCCCATGATAAGGACTAAACTCAGGTCAGGCAGAAAGCATAAATGATCCTAAATAACCCAGAGAAATAGAATTAGGTGAGAATATGCTTTAGGGTTTCTACTACTGTGTTATTATGAAGCCTTCAGTTTTGAAGAACTGCGACTGAATATAAGTCTCAGACTCTCATAGACTTTTTTTAAAAAAAAGTTCCTTCGGTGGACTTGTGACCTGTCCTCTCTATGTGGCTTCACTATTAATTTTTACGTTGAGGATCTCTTATCCTCAGCTTTTACTTCTTTCTTCCTGCTTCAATTTGTTTTACTTATCCACAAGAGGTAAAGGAGCTCTACTCTCCAGTCGATTGACATAATACAGTAACTTACAATACTCTACGACAAACATCGATCATTAATTCATATTAACTTTGAAAAATAGCTTGTGACAGTAGTTGACTAGTTGGACAATAGAACTGAAAGCAATCCAACTACAGTATCTATTTTTTTTTTTAGTCATTGGAACTTCAGTACTGCGTCAGGGTTATTGCACTTATAGTAAAGGATGAGGCATGAGTAGATATTAGCTGTGAACATCACTTAATTTAAAAAGAAGTTTCATCTTTCTTTGTCAGTAAGTGTAGAAAATGTCATTGAATCTGGGTGTCTAAAGGTAGAAAATCCTCATGAAGAATTAATATTGGCCTGAAGTCAGTGTGCATTCCAGCTTAGATCGCATACTCACATTGGTATATTCTTATACTGCAAATCTGTATTTATCAAAAGCAATTCCTTCTCATGTCTTCAACAAGAATTTGTTAGTGATCTTATGTTACTATCTCCAAAGTCTTTGCTTTAATCAGGAACATCTAAATGATGTTCTGCTGTTCTATCWCATGATTCTCATCACAATTTGGGAAAATAACAGTCAGAGAGTCAACATAAGCATGAGAGGTGATTCTTGTCTCGCCTTCCCTTGTTCGACATGATCTATGAAATATAATGAAACAACTAGGATCGTCAAAGGGACAACTTTCATGAAGTTGAACTCTTTTAAACACATAGATAGAAACTTTTGGCCAATAAATCTGAAACCATGAGGATTTCATGACATGGCGACTACCACTCACCATGCAGATAACACTTGTAGAAAAACAATCAAAGACAAACTGGCATATGAAAGGTATAAACAAAAAAAATGTCCGTGGACAATACAGTACCAATTAGAAATAATGCAGAATAATCCTGGGCAATACACCATCCATGCACAAAAAGATATTCAAACCTTCTTAAAGAATAACAAAGAGATCCCTATATCTACATACAGATATAGCACAAACAAATATAATTCAGAACATACCTCAACACCGCCAGGGAAACAAAATGATAAAAGATCCCTGTAACTAAGAGGCAACTGCTTTTCTGGAGGATAAGCAAATAAAACCTGAAACCAGAGCAAATAGTATGTAAGAACAGATGCCCAACCAGATTAAAACATTTTACATGTAAGTGTTTGCACCTGGGGCTCAAAGTTAGGCTCCACAGAAGATTGATTGTGACCATTTAAAGCAATTCGAAATTTCCCTGAACCTTCAGACTTCCTAGCAATTAGTCGTTGTCTTAGTTCTTGAGCATCAAAACTCGGAGGAAGCCCAACAACTACCATGCTCTCAAAAAGCTTTGATGGCTCATTAAAAGAACGGTGATCCTGCATATGAAAGAGAAAATAACAAGATAAGTAGAAGAAATTTCTAATACTTGTACAAGATTTTTGGAAAATACCTTTTTTCATCTCTCAATTTTTTTCATATATAATTATCTGGTATCACCTAGATAAATTATTAAGTATCATGATTAAAGGACATTGTATATGCGATAATCTGTCAAAATTGCACTACAAAGTACAAACACAGAAAATGATGCCCCAAATTAGACAAAAAAAAAAGGACTTGATATATATCCCTCAAAGAAAACTAAAAAAAGAAACTAATCAATGTCTACAACCTACAACTTCGAAAGGAGTATCATACCAGACATTCAAGTTGAAAGCTGGCCCACTGGCGCTTTTGTTTGGTTAGCACTTCTGGATTGTAATTTAGATTTCTTTTGTCAGGAGATTGTGAAAAGCCTTTTAGCACCTTTGATACCTGATTTTGTATTCTTTTTAATGGGGAATCACCACCGTCCTCATTTGACGAGAATACCACAGATGGTCGTGGTGAACTGACAGCAGTAGCAGCAGCTGCCACAGCTTTTGCAACATCCTCGGAAGATGGCAACAGTGAAGATCTCCATCCTTGGCTACCCGTGGCTTCAGTCTCAGCCATAACAGCAATTTCCTCAGTAAATTCTTCACCTAGGTGTAAATAATTGCGAGTAACTTAGCCAGAAGACCAAAGCAAAAAAACAAAAGATAAAAGATAACTAACACACATGAAGATCAACTAGAAGCTTTAGAATGACTCAGACATAATCCAATAAATGGAATTGAGCGTGATTTACCCATAGATGTTAGAGCAAGATATATACGAGCAGAAAAGGTAGAGGGACCTCAAAATTTTCAATCGGATCCAAATTATCTCATGGTTGAGAATCTTGAGACAGTTCACCTTAACAGGTTGGCAGTCAGCTAATCTACTGAAAGTGCTCTTTTAAATATAACAGGAGATGTTCTCTTCTCTTTGTTATTCATTTCATCATTTTTCTCCTGTTAATGACCAATTTACCTCAACTAAACAATGATAAATAATGAAGCGGTTTTTTTTTAATTCAAAGTTCCTTCAACATCTTGAGAAAAGCAACAGAAACCTGTAAGAAAGCACCTAAAGACTCCGAAAATCTCAGGACCAGGCTTTATGTCTTTTCAGCGGGGATTGACCAAGGTAAATACTGTGACTCACTGTAATTTGCAGCTTCGTTAAGTTAACCAGATGGGGAAGAGTTTGTACCAATCACTGAGGTCCTCCAAAGAATAGAAACTTTGCTGGATTTAATAATGCTTAGTGGAATTGCTCCCTGTACTGCCTTCTCTCAAACAAAAGGACCTGGCCTAGTTACCAGCCTACCACTGAAGTCTTCACGGCATAATTGGGTAGAACGAATTCCCATGTTGTAATATTAAAATAATGTGGTGTATATCCCCTATGCCCAGCCAAAGCCACTAATTCAAACAAGGAACGACCATGAAATCTTACAACTAGAGCTTCACTTTAAGTGTAAGAACTGAAGGATGCAAAAACATTGCAATGGAACAGAAAGAATGACGAAACAAATGGTTTGAAAGACCAAGTTGAAGTAACCCCACAAGGAACATGACAATTTGCAGCTTGCCCTTTCCTGAAATTTTTACAGTTCAGCTGCCTATGATTGAAACCAAATTATAAAATTTGGTAGATAATTGTCTTGAACTCTACAAATGTCAATTTCCTACAAAACCTACTCATAAATTACTATAAGAGATCACAATGTAAAGTTGCTTTTCCTTAAACGGCAACATCTCCCTAATCTATCAACTCAATTCCACAAAAAGCCTTGTATTTCCCTCAGTGCAGCAATACAATCAGAGGTAGCTTACGCGTTGCAACATCTTCGATGAGATATAGACAACAACCTTAATCAAATTGCTTCTTTCCCAATTCCCATAATTGCAATACTGTGTTGTATACAAGTATACAACTACCCAACTCCTGTAAACTTCATATATTTGGCCATCATACACACATAATTATGGCTACCTAATACCTAAAAGACCGTCTTATGTTATTATCAAGCTCAAATTAACTCGATTTTCGCCTTTTCAAAGTCCAACAACTAAATTCCATCAAAAAGCACAAAACTATCCTACATACATCATCACAAACATACATGTCCAAAAGATTACAACTTTACCTCAAACCCATGAAAACAACAGACAAGAATCACAACCCAAACTTTATCATAAACTAACATAAGAATATCCAAAATACCCAAAACAAAAGTGCAGCTCATGTATATTCCAAAAAGAATCTAAAATGATGAAAACATAATCTAAATATCCCAAAATGAAAGCAGAAAAATATGAAAAATAACACAACAACTTACATAAAATCAAATTGCAAAATTTGAGGAAAATTAGGAAAATCACCTTCTTGAGGATGATGAGCAGAACAATCTTCTTCCTCGTGGGAAGTTAAAACCACCACTGGAAAGAACATCATGCTTAATGATGACGAGATTATATACCAATCAACCCTTTATTATTTTTATTTTTATTTTATTTATTTATTCATTCCTTTGATTATACAATATACAATTAACATGATTAATTGTAAAAATATGAATTAGATTAAATTAACCCATTATTGATTTGTAAAAGCTATAATAATGGGTAAAAATTCAGGGGAAAAAGGGAATTAATGTAGGAGAAAGGTGAGGAATTGAAAACCCGCAAAACCCTCTTTTGGCTTTAATTGTTGTCGTTTTTGAAGAATTTTTGTTTTGTCGTTTGATTGTTCTTTTTTTTTTTTCCCCCTTTATTTATTGCCTTTGATTTTACCCAGAAAAAATGATTTTGTTCAAACTGGGTTATTGAATGTCTTTTGCCCTTTGTTGGTCACCTTGTCTTACCTAATTGACAGTTAAAATTTTGGTAAAAATCAGTTGTTGGATTAAGAATTTAAGATTAGGCTAGGTGCATTATTAAGGACAAAAATCGTTTTTTGTTTTGAAAAACTTATTTACGATTGTTATTACGTACTATGTAGCGACCTTTTTAATATTGGACTGACAAATTGTATAGTACAACCGGTTGTACCTTAACTCTAATACGAAGTACTACAATCATTATATCATGCACATGCTCCATTCAACGAAGGTAAAATTTATACGATCAATACACGAGTCAACCATCAATGTTATTTCCTAGATAACTACCATACATGTCTAAAAAAACATTTAATTGTTTGTGATTAATGAGTAATCCTTACACTAACGTAAAATTCTCATACTTCATCAATCACCGTGTATGGATATTTGATCTCATAGCTCGAATAAATGATTTGAAATATATCAATATCTTGGGCATTCAAATGTGAGGTAGTTTGTTGTACAAGCAGTTGTATAGTTCTACAATTATTTAATTTGTCTTAAATTTCTTAATACATAGGGTCACATAACTTGACCTAACAAGATGATGTAAGATCATCCATCAACAATGACAAGAACAAATGCATTTTACTCTCTCTTTCCCACCTTATTCTCTCACTTTCCACCTTTATAAGTTTATAAGACAAATTTCATTGCATTCACCTCACTCATGTTAAAAAAAATAAAATTGTTAGAAATTGGTGCAATCGTTGGGTTGAGAGAATAATTTTGTTTACAAAAACGAGATAATAATATCTTATCTATTTCTATTTTATACACGTCATTTTTTATATTACGAAGTTTCAATTTACTCGCATGAAGTCGCATCATTTTTTTTTTGGTAAATCAATTCTCTTTATCTCTCTAATCACACGAGTCTCGTTGATTTGTCTTTATCTTTACCTCTTATTTTTTTTCAAAAATTGTCTATAAATTCATTCTTTTTAAGGTAATAATAATACGAGTATAATGAAACGAAAGAAGTACTTTGTATTAGACATTTGAAGACCTTACATATGTAGGCCCCCATACAGTTGTGTTAGGCATTTGTAACACTAACACCCAACTTTACTAGTGTGCTATTAACCCCAATGAGGTGTTACAGATGGTATCAGAACCATGTACTCAATGCCATATCATGCCTTTGAGGCCTTGAGGGTGTAAGGTTCTTTTCGGGAATGGATGACAAGAAACTAATGTTTCATCCCACATAAAAAGTTGAAGAAAATAAAGTTTCCTATATAAAGGAGATCCATATATCAACTTAGAAGAGACATTTTGGGTTAGAGTCCACACCATAATAAATTCTCACGGGCTAGTTCCCAGAGAGGACAATATATACTAACAGACTTTAGAGAAACACGTGGAGAACAAGTGCGGAGGGGGCCCACACTCGTTGTTAAGTAAAAGGTAAAGTTTCAGGTGTATCGGGTGCACAACAAATTTTTTTTATGCGCTAGATTAAGAATCACTATATATTTGGTGCACAATAAATTTATCGTACATCTATGCATACAAAACACGTAGATAACAACAAGTGCGGAGGCGGGCCCACACTCAGTGTGAACTCAAATTGTCGATCATCCAAAACAAGGGCATACATTGGTCAACACACCATTATGCATTGATGTCTTTGACTGATTTTGCCACTACTTACTAGTACTACATTTGCATTCTCATCTGCTAAATCTCATCCCTTCAATTCACACCCAACAAATCACAACCGTTCAATTTCCAAAAATTCACTGATAAATCTAGTCTCAGCAACACCTGATAAGAATTCCCTCCAATCAAATCATGGCTGCCAGACCTTCCTTCTTCAATGAAGTTGCAAATCACATTTTGTTTTTTTCTCAGTCAAATTAATTCAGATTTATGATCACCAATATACAGTACTAAGCTACTGAATCAGAGTTGTGATTAGTAGCAGTATTCAGCAATGGCAAACAGCAATAATGAAGGAAATGAAGCAACCCCAACTCTGTTTTCCACTTACAAACTGGGAAAATTCTCTCTCTCTCATAGGTACCTTACTTTGATCTTCTTCAATTTTTGTACTTTTGTTGATTTTAGTAAATGGGGTTGGTCCAAAATTTGAACTTTATGATCATGGTACTAAGTTCAAGTTAAGTTATGGGAGTTAATATTGATTTTAGCAACTGGGGTTGGTCCAAAATTTGAACTTTATGATCATGGTGCTAAGTTCAGGTTCATGTTTTGGGAGCTGATATTCCTTGTTTGGCAATGAATTTCTTTAAATGTGAAAGATTTAAATTTTATGGAGCTGAATTTGTAGGGTGGTATTGGCTCCGATGACAAGATGTAGGGCAATTAATGAGATGCCAAACGAGGCCTTAAAGGAGTACTATGTTCAGCGATCAACACCTGGCGGTTTTCTGATTACTGAAGGCACCCTTATCTCTCCTACTGCTCCAGGGTAATTATTGATTAGATTTTTTTGATAAATGTTTGTTTGTTGTGATGATTTTACACTATTATATGATCATGATGTGATGTGTTTGTTCAAAAAATCTGTTTCTTTTTGTTCATAATGATGTACTGTGTAAGACTATGATTACAGGAGACATAAATTTGACTTCTTTTTCCTGATTATATGATTTTGAAATGCTGTTTGATCATATTCTTGGGTGTTGGGTACTAGACCCAGGGTCCGTTTACATTAACTGAAATCAACTGAATTGAATATTTTAGGAGAGAGAGAAATTGTGTTAAGAACTGAACTGAAAATAAGCTAATGTAAACAGGCCCCTAGTTGGGTGTTTGTATAAAGCTATTGATTAATTGATGATTTGTGATGTTAATCACTTCACATTTTCTAATTTTCTGCGCCTTCTTAGTGATAATTTTAACATTTTAATCAAGACTCAATGCAAATTGTACACAATTGTTCTTAATATGGTGTCACATCATTTATTGATGTTGTGCTGTATTTGAATCAACTCTTTTAGAAATTACTAGTTCACCAAGTTACACTAGCAGCTAACCAATCAAGTATTCTTGAAGTTTCCCTCGTATAGTCGTATGTATGCATATTTAATTCCATGATTTCCATTGATCACACAGTCACTCGATCGCACTGAAGTGCACTAGTGGTTTCGGTTTATGCTCTCAAAAATCAAACTTAGTTCTATATGACATTGGTGCTGCAGGTTTCCCCATTGCCCGGGCATTTACACCGATGAGCAAGTTGAAGCTTGGAAGAAAGTGGTTGATGCAGTTCATGCCAAAGGTGCAGTTATCTTCTGTCAGTTGTGGCATGTTGGTCGAGCTTCTCATACAGGTCTGCGAATAACACCATAATGATTACCATTCAACATTGCTTTACTACTTCGAGAGTTCGAGCATTATTTTTGCCTTTCGTATTGAACATAACATAAAAATTTGATATTGTTATATCTAGTGTATCAACCAGGAGGTGAGGCACCAATCTCATCAACTAATAAGCCAATATCAAACAGGTGGAGAATACTAATGCCGGATGGGTCTACTGGAAAATACCCTGTGCCTCGAGCCTTGGCTTCTCATGAAATCCCTGAGATTGCTCAGCATTATCGCCAGGCTGCCATAAATGCTATTCGAGCAGGTTTGTCCTTTTACTCTTGCTATTCCATCCTTGATAGTTTGTTTCTCTTACTACAGTATTCCATTTCATAACCATCAATGTAGCTTGTTAATTTGTTATGATTTAGTTTTAAGGTGGTGCTACCAAAAACCTTACTCCTGTGATTTCTTTGCTAATTATATTGTGTGTGTTTGTTTATGGACATAAAACCAGGCTGCCATGAATGCTATGTATGTGTTTGAGTGTAAATTTATACATGTAATTGTGAAGTTATGATCATATGTGATTACTAGATGATCTCACTTAAGAATGTCATACTTCAAATAAATGTTGAAAATTCACATACAGAGGACTTCGTTGTAAGCTTAGATGTTTGTCTACATATTACTCCTAAGACTCGAGTTCTAGAATATTTTTCCCCGTTTCCTGTAAGTAGGCTCCACTTTTTACATGGTTTTGAAGCGCCTTTAGAGTGGATTGATCATTTTGTTGATATCTTTGATGTTAGGTGGAGTGTTAGTCAGGGAAAAGGCTTCTTAGTTTGGAGTGGAACATTCTTTAAGGGACATCCAAATAAGGTAGGTGGAGCATAGTTATACGGGGTCAAGGGAGTATTCTTTGGTGCTACTAATACATAAAATTAGCTTCTATTAGTAATTTCGTAAACTGTTCCTGCATATTAATATACGACAACTCTGAGCATCCTGAACTTGTGGTAACTCGGGATGATCTGGTCCTGAAGATTTTAATTCTTCTATCTGAGTTTACTAGAATAAATCGAATCATTAGAGGTGCATTGGGATGATGTTCACTTCAAGTGGCACTACCTATAAACAATTTCTGGACTCTTGAGATTTAGTCATTTAGTGGTTGTTTAATTTACCTTTATAAACACAGGGATTTAAATTAATTAATGTTACTTCGTTGGTCTTATTAGCTGCTATATTAGCAGTAGAGTTGAAAAGGGGTCAACCTACGGTTAAGAATGAAAGACGGCACAGTTCAGAGAAACTACCATCAGTAGATGGATGATACCTCTACAGTTCAGAGAAACTACCATWAGTAGATGGATAATACCTCTATAATTTGTTTGGTCTGGTCTGGTCAATTGTCAAGGTCTGTGAAATAGCTAGAAGTACATATGCYGTATTACTATGCAATTTTGCATATTGAGCGTTGCAGCGTGTTGCCCTGTTTGCTGCTASCAGTAAATTCAGCCATGTAATGCTTGWACTATTGTTGGCAGGCTTTGATGGGGTGGAGATACATGGAGCTCATGGCTACCTTATTGACCAATTCCTAAAAGATGGGATCAATGATCGCACGGATGAATATGGTGGGTCCCTGACTAACCGTTGTAGATTCTTAGTTCAAGTGGTCCATGCAGTTGCTGCAGCCATTGGGGCTGATAGAGTTGCTGTAAGAGTCTCACCTGCAATAGACCACCTTGACGCCTCTGACTCCAACCCTCTAGCACTKGGCCTAGCTGTGGTTAAGTGCCTCAACGAACTCCAATCAGATTTGAACTCACAGCTGACCTATCTCCATGTAACTCAGCCTCGTTATGTTGCATATGGTCAAACTGAGTCAGCTAGACAAGGGAGTGACGAAGAGGAAGCTCAGCTTGTTCGGAGTCTGCGGAAAGCTTATCYAGGATCTTTTATGTGCAGCGGTGGGTATACTAGGGAACTTGGGATGGAGGCTATTGCTCAAGGAGATGCTGATTTAGTTTCTTATGGAAGGCTTTTTATATCAAATCCCGATTTGGTTGAAAGGTTTAAGCGTAATGCACCTTTGAATAAGGTATGTTCGGGAAACATTCTAATCCAGGACCCGTCGTGGTTACACTGATTACCCTTTCTTGACAAGGTAAAGGATGGTCTCGCTATAATGTAAATACCCATACAGCAATTCTATTATAATTTGACTTGCATAAGGAAAGCTGTGCAAATAAAAAATAGCATACGACTTGTACACGAATACTCGTGCAGTGGCTATTGAGAAGCTTGATAGTAGCTAATACGAGTATAAATACAGAATAAGGATAAACAAGGTTGAACTGATGAGGGCGAAGACACGAGGTAAATCTGAAATACAGTGATCATCGGCAGGCAAGACTTTCTGGCAAACCTGCTGAACTGAGATTCTGACAATAGTGATTTGCGCGGTTTGGGCGTGAAGTTCTTTTCTTGGTTGCCTAAATTTTCGGGTGGCTAGGAGACTAGCCAATGGATCACACTTGAGAAAATGTTAGTATCTGACTATTAACTGTTACTTGTACTATGTTTTAAGTAAGATCACATTTTTACTGAAATCCCTTAATCAATTTGGGAATTGAATAAATCGTAGTATTAGTAAATTTTATTATGAGAGCATTTAATACTCACAGTTCTTGTACTTCAACAATGTACTGGCAATTTGGGTAATACAGCTCTAATACTATGATAATTTTTCTATGTAGCATTAGTTAACAGTAAATAGCTAACTAATATGTTTAATAACAAATATTTGACAGGTGGAGTGTTACAAGGATAGCAAATCTACATTGAAAGTTATACAGGATGAAAGTCCGGATAATCCGGTCCAGGCATCATCTAAACTCGAGTACTTGATCTAAAATTTACTAAACCGAGAAAGCAGGCATATTAATTCTCCATGGAAAGTTCAGGCATTAGGGGAGCTTCAAAATTTCCTGCTTAAACATGCCTGCAGTAAACACTGCCGCGGCCGAGTCAAAAGCTTTAATGACATGAACTTTCATACATGCGATCAGCCACAAACTCAAAACTAAAGTTGTCACCAATTCCGATTCCATATGATTTAACAAAATCAGCCCATCCACGGCCTAAGCCTACACGACCATCTGATTGTCTGGTTCTAACTTCCAATTTAGCCACTGCTTCTTCTGGAATACATAGCACTACTTGGTCTTTGTGTTCTAACTTTCTGCCTATTGGCAATTGTCTTTGAATATGCTGCACAAGAAGAAGCTTAATTCAGAATGCGATATGATCATGAGTATGAAGAACAAACTACTGTAAAGCAATCTAATAATTAGTATACTCTCTCAGTTTGAGAATAATAGTCACATCATCATAATGTCTGAATGTCCGGAAAATTGCAGTTGATCTTAGTCACAACTACGACTCGAAAATGGAAATGTAATTCAAAATTGATTTCCAAACACTCATCTTAAGTTAAGGTCTAGACTCTAGAGAGGGATGGAGATGTAAACAGTTTATAGGTGGGAAAATTAGTGGTCATTTGGTCCGGATAAGAGGTAAAACTTATCACGAATTTTGCTAACCCTCCCTCCTAGCTGCAAGAATTGTTATATATGTGGAAAGTTTAACTTGCCCTCAGGGGATTAAGAAGTAGACTATTTTCCATAAAATTCTACCTAGAACAACCGTTAGTGCGTAGGGAATATTTATCAGGCTCAAGGGAAACTCTAAGCATAAATTATCATCGAGGCTGACAAGTCTATGCCTTAATAGACTCCATGTACAAGCACCATTATGTTCTTAAGAATTAATGTCTAAGGGTAAGTATTCAATAAAATAGAATTACATTCTGAATTCCGACAAAATCTATATATAGTTCTTCAATGGAACAGATGTCACATTTCTACAAAGGAGGCGAGCTAGATGCCAAACAGCAGAGGATTCCAACATACTCAGGAAGAGGCCGACTGAAAAAAACTTACCAAATGATTAAATTCTCGTTCTCTGTGTGAAAGTTACAGAGAATGTAAGCTTTCAATTCAGGAGGCAACTCTTCAAAGTTGGGCATGATTACAGGTGCGCTATTAAGGACTGTACATTGCAGCAGGCTCCACATTTTCACTATCACATGAGTACATGACCCGTTCTTAGCACTATGAATTTGAGTGTCAAATTCTTTTTAGTTTTAATTCTTTGTCTTTTTTTTTCGATAGAATATTGCTTTCTTTTGCTAAACTATTATGCAGCAATCAATCACACAAATGAAACTTAAAGAAAGTAGTTAAAGGGTCTATTAAGGGAAAAAGAGGTTTTGTATAATGTAAACATAACTCACATGCCATGTTAAAGATTCTGGGGGTTCAATTTGCACTCTTGCTATCTGAAGAAGAATTATCAGCTCGAGAAGGTCGTTCCACATGAACTTGAATTACGTTGTTTGACACAAATCTAAAACTCAACGTGTCTCCAGTTGTTAAATCACTCCATTCACAAACTCCCTCCAACCAGGCTAATCTACACGGCCATCTGCTCATTCTCAGCTCACACCGGCCAACTTTTTCTTCTCGGTCCTTGAGTATTACCCTCTTTATTGGAAAATGCTCCCTGTTAGCATTGCCTTGGAAGTCTGCAGCTATTTAATCTTCAATTATTCTTTCGACAAAACAATTCCTTTCAAAAGACTGTCAACAGATATACCTAGGTTGTATTGAATATATGCAGTCCTATCCTACTGTGACCACATTAGTTGACATCTGGGGTCAAATTTGCTTACAAATGGGACATTAACTCTCATTTTCTTGAGATAAAAAAACWAGTTGAGAAGTCTTAATTTTTGTTTTTCCAAAATCCTCTCGTACTACTAGARTGTAKATCGATTACATACAAAAGACAGGAAAGGGAGAGGAAGGAGGGATGCAGTTCAAATTCTAAAATCATTTACCAGATAATAAATGAAATGATTCGCCTTTTTCCATGTCATAGAGAAACACAGGCCGTGTTCAGTAGGCGACACTATTCCTTTCTTCCTTTTGATCCCGCCAACATCAGTCTGCGGGTTTTCACTTGTTTCGTATCGATCATCTAACAACACAATGAGCCACCATAACAGTTTTCAGATACATATGACAGCAGATTAAAAAGACTAGATCCAAATAACGATACTTGAATATTTTTATTGGCTGAACTAAACAGTAGAGTTAGATTGACTCACAAGAAATTGGCTCACAAGGTCTTGGCTCATATGGTATTGGCTCATAAGGTATTGACTCACAAGGTATTGGCTCACAAGGTATTGGCTCACAAGGAATTGGGTCACAAGGTATCGTAGGCCAGGGACTTGTTTCCCTTTCTTGATGAATTTTTGGAGTTCGTTTTGGAGATTCAGAAGCTCCAACTCCAAGCACAGACTCAAAAGTRGTTCCTTCAGTTTTTTCAGATCCATCCTTCTCGTATATTTTCACTTGGAGAATTGATGGTTCTTGTAGCTCAAAAAGCAAGAAGTTTCCAACTTCCAAAGATTCCGCTTCRACAAAGCATTCAAACCCACAACCAAGATACAATCCGCCATTTRCATCCTCTTCTATGTCTACCCTCCAACATTTTCTGGTTCCTGCWATCTCTAAGATAAACCATGGCCGTATGTCTCCTTCAAAGATCTTACTGAAAGACCGGGGTATTGGCTATACGACAAATCAACAGCAATATTAATCCTTCATTGCATTTTGCATATAAAGAGGTTTGATAAACAACTGTCTGAAAACATGCAAGTAGAAAGTTAGAGTAATATAATTTGCTTAATCACATTTGTTTGAATAATGTATTACTGTAAGCAGAAGCTATGACAATCTAACCAAGGGTTTAGTGAAGTCAACGTAACCTCTTTATTACATGGCCGAACTAATTCTAATCTTAGGTTACAACAAAGAATCAGATCAGACAATCAGACATACCAGCTTCTTGGTGGCATCATCCTCAATAACCTTCAAAAAGGAAGCTTTCCTCGAAGAAAGCTTACGCTTGTTATCCATTATTGTGACAACTATACAAACCAAAATAATAAATCAGCGAGTCATCAACTTCTATTATAAACTACATTGAAATGAGTAATTCTATATCACTCAACACCAAGATGAATTTCAATCATGTTACATGCCTCCGTACTACTGCAGCCCGAAACCAGCTATGCACCTCAGTGGGAAACTAATTAACCGTTTAAGTTCTAATTTTAGCGAGAGATTTCAATATTCAAAAGATTAAGACGACAACATACACATAACACAAGTTTTTCAGAATGTAGAACATCGGGTATGAAGTATATTGCAACTTATATTAGTTCAAACCCACTTTCCACAAATTATTAGCTCCTGGAATCGGAATGGAAACTTTAACCGCTTGAGCTATCCTTCTCTCTCTCGCTTCAAATATTATCAGGTAAAGTAATGTTGTGATGCACCAACACTAATTACAAAGCTCAAAACAATTTTTGATTAAATTCCAAATACCAATTTCAATCAATCAATTTATTAAATTCCAAAGTCGTGTTTGGTACGATGAACAAAAAGATCATTTCGTGTTGCCATCACAAAAAAAAATAAAATTCTTTTGTTGAACATGATCACTTACATCATTCGCATTCCATTTTGTTTATCCACTTTCATCCATTTTAAAATGGGGATTATCCAAAACAATATCATTACCAAAACATATTCAGTGATTCGTTCCAAATAGGGATTTGAATGTCATGAATTTTGGGATATTCACACAAGCATAGTGTTGAATTACAGCTAATTCACATTGTGGTTCACAAACAAATTCTTACATTAATTTTTGTTAATTTTTTTTCACAAATAAATCCTGAATTTACCGTACAAATTGCAATCTTTGATCAAATTAGGAGAAATTGGTTTCATCAGATCATGATGATTTTTTAGGCATTTGGGAATTAAAATAAAGAATAATTACAAAAAAACAAAAATGTATTACTTGCATGAGAATATGAGACAAAAGAAATTAAACAAGAAAGATAATTCATCATTAACCGAAATTCATATAAATCCAATACAATTAGCAATGATATAACACATTCTGCTGTTAAATTACCTGAAGATGAAGCTGTTACAGTTGCAAATGGCAACTGAATTTGGAATCTTCTTTCTTCTCTCCTCTTTCTTCCTTGTTACTCAACACTCTACCCATCTGTATTTGGCTCCAATTTTTTAATTAGCTATGGAATTTTGAGTCCTGCCTAATTATACAGCAAGCCGATTGCTACACGATGTCTTCACTATGTTTTTTTTTTTTTTGGAATTGGACGTGCGCGCTTTGGGAGAATCGGATAGTAAATATTCTGAAACCGAGCAAGAGCTCTAACGCAGCCAGCTATCGCTCACTTTCTCACGATGTAGCATGGCTTAGTCAGTTTAGCTCTAAGCCTCGAACTCAAGTTGACAAGTTAACATTACGTGAATACCTACAAGGTTTAGCGATTAGGTTGTGGTTGTTGTTGTTATCGGATATTTACAAGCCATAAACCGAAAGTAACCAAAGTCATCAATAGCCAAAAGGAAATATGGGCTTAGTTTGCTTAAAGCAATGCTCACTAACCCTTAACGGTCTTCTTTCCTTATTAATAGAGATCTGTTGAGTTAGTCTGGTAGATTAGGATGCATTTGAATATCAGTTTACTGTCAACAACCAATTTTTTACAGTGCAAAACTTCTTACAATTGGCCGATTTAGAAAGTCCTTTGCAAACAAGTTAACGGGCAAACGAGGCAGTGCCCATACGGCCATACCAAGTTTGAAAACATTGCATTAGCATTTAGCATAATCAAGTAGCGTGGTACATGTTTCAAAGGTTACAAGGCGACAGGAGATAGCATTTACTGTTCCTTTTATCAGCAACTTTTTAGCATGTGGTGCATATTCGAAGAGCCAAGTTAGAGCACAGAGGACTAGTTTGACGATACGTTCACTGCAGGACAGGTGTGGCTGCATCGAACCTTCCACCGGTGATGACAGCTCTTAGGCTTGATAGCAGCCTCAAATTCCTCTTGAGTTATGTGACTGGTGCTGCTCTGAGGGCAATGACATCATCATCATCGTACTGCGGTCTTCCATGCAGATGACACGCATTCAACATTCAGCTCACGAGTAAGACTCACTGTGGTCTATACTCACCTGAATCAAATTACTCGGACACAAATTGGGAATATTGCACGTGTCACCGGTTGTTATGCCATGTGCTATTCCAAGAACCTCAACCCATCCGTTGGTTTTAAACAACACGATTGCCTGTCTCAACTTTTTAACTTCAAGAGGCCAGCATTTCCCTTTCGGGATCACCGCAATGCTATGCTCTCTTGTTCTATCAAATCTTGACCTCGACTACAACTCGACTGCGGTAATATATGAAAGTTTGAAGCAAGAAATGTGGATCTAGGTCCGCTTGTTTATAGTCAAAAATAGCACTTACTGAATAAATAACTGTTGATGTCTTGTATAGGTTTAACAAAATGCTGACATTACAAACAATCAAGTAAGACACACATAACATTACCAGATATGTCCTCACACTATATTTCGCCACTTATAGAAACATGAACTTCCAGACTCGCAGTTTCCTGTAGTAGTGACCTGGAGTTTCCAATTGCCTGTTATTCGGGGTTGACGGGCAGCTTGGCGCATCACTGTTATCCTACTCACATGAAGATGATTATGAAGAACAATCTGAAATTCAATTAAGGACAACCATATTTTCATATTTTGCACTTCAAAGCTTTTGTGTTCATTTGAATTCAGAAGCGCTACTACTGTTGCGGAACAAAGGATTTTAAAACAACAGAGGTACAAAAGGAAAACCTTATGATGAGTCAGGTTTTATYACAGACTATCCATACCTAAGTACGTGGTTGCTTGATCATCGGATTGATGCTCAACTTTTGAAGCTTTACTCACATGAAAGCGAACTAGCTCATCAGAGGTGAACTCGAACTTTAATTCATCTCTGGCAGCAATCTTGTTGTCTTTCATAAATTCCTTCCATCCTTGACAAAAAATTGCACGTCCGTCCCTTCTGTGCCCAAGTGTCACAGTCCAACAATTTCCCTGGGCATCCTGAAACTTCAATTTATTCTTGCTCGGTAACCTCATCTTTAATGAAACTGCCTTTGGAACGGTCTGCAGAATGTTTTCTCCTAGTTAGACTTACCAAAATACTTGTTCAGCATTCAAAAACAAGTTAATGAAAGGTGAAGATTTCAGACTTATATATAGTCTGATTTTTTTGAGTAACAGATATGGACAGTCAGACACACCAATACCATATACATGTAAGATACCAAAATACGAATAAAAATCAAACTAGGCAGAAGTAGGAGGAACGTTAAATAGACAAAATAAAATGAAAGATTGAGATACCAGCTGGTTAAATTGGTGCATCTTTGAGTTGTGAATTTTAATCGAGAAACARGAACTGTTTTGACTGACTTTTGCAGACACTAGGGGCGTTCTACATGTCCTGCGAACTGCATTTTTCTTCTTAATAATGCTTCTCCCATCTAGAAAATTAGGTAATATAGGGTAATTATTTCATCATCAAAACAACAGGAATAAGAGGAAAAGTAAAGTCAAGCTAAATACACGGACGACTTACGTTTTCTTGGAGCTAATCTTGTCCTCTGGTGATGACTTTTCACACTTACCGGTTCATTTTCTACAGCTTCACTTTCTTCCCCGTCTTCATCATCAACAGTTATATGGGGCTTACGCGGACCTCCCTGACTGTCCACAGGTCTAATAATCCTCTCACACCCATTTCGACCATATATTCTTACTTGGAAAATTGATTGTTCTTCATACTCAAAGAGTAAAAAGTTGCCAACTTCTAATGAGTGTGCTTCCACAAAATCAACCCAACCATCTCGAAAGTATATCTTCCCATCTTCATCCTTTTCCACTTCTACCCTCCAACATCTCTTTGTTACACCACTTTCGATGATGAATCGATGAGGTACATAACCATTCAAGTTTGCTGTAAAATCTTCAGGTAGTTGCTGAAAGGGAAAAAAAAAGAGGCAAACTTCTATAGTTCTATTATCAAATGAAGGGGACCAAGATGAGAATAATGAAACTGATTGCAGTAACAGCGACATACCAGTTCCTTGGAGAAGTCAAGACCATAAATTTTTATGAAAGACATTGATTTGCTCGGGTTAGGCCTTTTGCCCATTTCACCTCGCATGGTCCCTGTGTTTAGAGCAAAGATGTAAACCATGTTTCCACTCTAAAAAGTATTAATGCAGAAATAAAATGAAAGAAGACAATAGCACGCAACTAAGCGAGTTTCATTCTTTAAAGAACAAGGTACAACCGTGAATCACCTAATGAAGTATATAATATGAAACAACAACACGAAAAATGATATATACTCCTCATTGAGTTGAATCGAAAGTTAAAATTAATGGAAATGTCAACTCATTAGAACTAATTTTGAACCATAACTACTGTAGATTATTTCACATACAGTTTGTCACAAAAGGTGGCATTGTTTTCAGAACATCCTACACGAATGACTACGAACTCAAAACATAGACAGAAAAGCTAAGTCATATGGTTAATATTTCTGACGAATGCGACAGAAGAACACTATATGTTCATTCCCGTCGGTTCCCCATCGGCACAACAAACCAACAATTTCCTGATAAGCAAAAACTAAGCCCATAATATGCCACAAAATCGAAGCCTGATACTGTTCAAGAGTCAATTGTTGGAAAAGTCACAATCAAAATTGCTCTTTATATTCTCCTCTACAATGAAATCTAATTATTCCATTGCATCTAGTCCATCGTGAACACTCGAGTCGTTCGGTCGCAATCAAACATAATAAATGGCAATGGTTACTCGGCTATTAACCATTCTGCAAACTAACATTACAGTCCTTGCATTATAACACATCAGTCCATACAATGACAAAGTTGAATGTAATGTTCTCAATCTGATGAACCGGCTTTCATAATTGATTGAATTTTGGCTAAGAAATGCTAAAAACTCTGCTAAAATTTTTCTAAAGAGTATTTAGTACCTTGACCAAAGCTAAGAGAGATCAAATTCAATGAAGTCTAGTCCCTAAACGATAGTCGGCTAACAAAGGAGACATTCATATAAAACCAAAAAAAAATGTAGCAAATTGCAATCATCAAAAGACTTTAATCACAACTCAACTAATCCAATTTTCTTGCTGTTCAAAGTTCAGTCCAAATAACTAAATGGATTAATAGATTGCTCCTTTCATTATTTCATCATCAACAACCACAATCAACACCAAAATCATCTCAAATGGACTTTACCCCAAAAGAATAAAATGCAATTGCAATAATCAAAGACTTCATCACATCAACCATCCAATTTCTTCATGTTCAAATTTCAGATCCTCAACAACGTAAAAGATTACAACTTAATCACATTCATCTATTTCATCACACAACAACAATCACCCAAACATCTCAAAGATAACTTTTACCAAAAGAAAATGCTACATATATTATATAGAAGCAAAGATTATGGAAATAAGTCAATAATATGCAATGCAAATGCAAAATGCAAACGCAAAATGAGTAGTACTCATGATTAAAAAGCTCCAATCTTTGACAATATAATTGAAATTTATAAGTTGAAGAAAGAAGAAATACCTGAGTTTGATCTGTTGAAAGAACCACTTTCCATCTAATGCATGTGTTTGTGTTGACCACTTGTGTGAGTGAGTGAAGCAAGAAGAGTGGTGGAAAATGATAAATTAGTCCGTACAAGTACTTTGCATAATCTCAATGTAGGAGATCGTGCCACCTGGCACCATCATTGCCGTATAAATGTCAATCATGCATTTACAGTAGTAAATTATTGCATTTTTTTTTTTACTTTCTTAAACAGTTAGGTTTGTAAATTGTAAGTTTGTAACGGTTGCGAGATCAAAACAGTAGATAAATTTGGAACCCAAACTGTTTCATTGACCGTTACGAATGTTGACCGTTACACGTGGGAGGAAGAGAAGTATGAAAATCACGGGTCAAGATCCTCTAAAGTTGAATTCTCTAGATTTGGTGAATTTGGGACAATCGAGACTCTTCAATTGCAAATCAATGGCTATAATAAATTTAACTACAAAAAGTAGAAGTAGAATAAAAAAACAATATAAAATACTTACACTCACAACTCGACCAACTCCACTAACGCTCGTCCAAAGCCCGTAAATCTCTTTTCTTCATATGAATATCGACCATTATATGTAGGAGGGAGAAAAGTGTAAAAATCACCGTCGGTCCAAAACCTATAAGTTAAGATATTTTAGGATCGGCTTTAGGTCTAATGAGGTAATACATAGAACTATTATGTATTTAGTGTTTTTCTAAAAATATAAGTAGAGCATACCCTTAATGTTGAAGTGTATCAATTTTCAAGGCTTTTTTTTCGATGAAATAATAATTTCTTTCACATATAGGAATTTCCCAAATTCTTGTGATTTCCGATTAATACTTCATCGGTTTTTAAATATTTTTAGTATTTTTTCATTTTAGAAGTTGAAAGTTGAGATTGTTTTCATCGTTTTTTTTTTCTTAAAAAAATGCAATGAACAATACTACACCCATGTAATGGAAAATACATTAGGGTCTTAATTAATTCTTCTAGTCTTACTAGTGGATCTAAAAGTTTATAAGGTGAAACTTTTAATCATCTGTCATAGGGAACAAATCAATGTTTAAAAAATTATTTTTAATATATATATACTAGCGAAAGAAGAAATGACTTCATATAATATGTGTAGTACGCTAGAAAATAGTTGTATTATGAAAAATGATCAACTTCTATAAAGTATTAAATCTATAGTCAAGATCAATAACGTAAACTTTCGTAAAACACAACTTCAAATAACGCAATTAATAAAACACAAGTTAAAACTCATAACCCTGTTTTAGGCTACATTTAATTATCCTTTTCTAGGGGGCAGGGGAGCAATTAATTTAGAACTAGCATTGAGTAGTTCGATTACGATGCATGCTTGAGTACAATAGCATTTGTTATGATTTTGTGTGATTTTTTCAAATTTCAAAGTAGCGTAACCTCGCAATGCATCTATAGACCATCGTGATGGTTTAACCTATAATATATTCCCTCCCGGATTGAAACCCACAACGTTATTTAGTAACACATAGATTCTTCTCACACGTATTAAATTTCTCTCTAATCTTAATTTAATCACGGCAATTATTTTAATTAGTAACTTAACACAAAGAATTAATTAGTAACTTAACACAAAGAAAAGCAGTTGACCACAAAATGACAAAAGAACATGGCACTTAGCAACTTAGATGTAATGTAAACAATGTTTAGAGAATTGATTTCCGCATTTCACAACCAATACCATTTAATAATCGTTTAACGGGTCGAAAAATGGAGTGCGGAAATGGATTGCCCAAAATATTTAGTGAAAGAAACTGTACCCACTTCGTGTTGATATGTGCATTGCATCGTCAACTAAAGTAATGATATAAAGTAATAATAAAATTAAATCAGAAACGTGGAAAACGCCAACTTATCAATAAAATAAAATCATCATCAGTCATCAGACATCAGCTCATGCATCATCTATAACTGTCTCTTATACACATCTAGATGTGTATAAGAGACAGATATATACTAGCGAAAGAAGAAATGACTTCATATAATATGTGTAGTACGCTAGAAAATAGTTGTATTATGAAAAATGATCAACTTCTATAAAGTATTAAATCTATAGTCAAGATCAATAACGTAAAATTTCGTAAAACACAATTTCAAATAACGCAACTAATAAAACACCTGTCTCTTATACACATCTAGATGTGTATAAGAGACAGACGTAAACTTTCGTAAAACACAACTTCAAATAACGCAATTAATAAAACACAAGTTAAAACTCATAACCCTGTTTTAGGCTACATTTAATTATCCTTTTCTAGGGGGCAGGGGAGCAATTAATTTAGAACTAGCATTGAGTAGTTCGATTACGATGCATGCTTGAGTACAATAGCATTTGTTATGATTTTGTGTGATTTTTTCAAACTTCAAAGTAGCGTAACCTCGCAGTGCATCCATAGACCATCGTGATGGTTTAACCTATAATATATTCCCTCRRGGATTGAAACCCACAACGTTATTTAGTAACACATAGATTCTTCTCACACGTATTAAATTTCTCTCTAATCTTAATTTAATCACGGCAATTATTTTAATTAGTAACTTAACACAAAGAATTAATTAGTAACTTAACACAAAGAAAAGCAGTTGACCACAAAATGACAAAAGAACATGGCACTTAGCAACTTAGATGTAATGTAAACAATGTTTAGAGAACTGATTTTCGCATTTCACAACCAATACCACTTAGTAATCGTTTAACGGGTCGAAAAATGGAGTGCGGAAATCGATTGCCCAAAATATTTAGTGAAAGAAACTGTACCCACTTCGTGTTGATATGTGCATTGCATCGTCAACTAAAGTAATGATATAAAGTAATAAAATTAAATCAGAAACGTGGAAAACGCCAACTTATCAATAAAAAAAAATCATCATCAGTCATCAGACATAAGCTCATGCATCATCAATAATGTAGAAAAGTCCATTAAAAACTGCTTTGAAAAACACGGTTCCTATTATATACTTTGTGCTTTATTCATCTGTAAAGATTGAATCCAAAACAAATACGAAGTACTCAAATTGTTGCGAGAATTACGTTACGCATGAAGTATTACACTAATTATTCTATCTTTTGACATAAGCACAAATGACATTATTAATAAGGTAAAAGCTAACGAATATCTGATGCTAATTAAAAATAGAAAATTTAAATTAATTTAAACATAATTATACGATTGATGCGTGAACTTGACATGCATTTCAAGATTATGTTACACGTGGTCGGATCATCTAACGTCCCGAAGTTTCTGTTAGGCGAGATCGTATTAATAAAGTATTTTACTCCCTTTGTTACGTAATTCTTACAAATGATTTGATATTGTTTTTCTGTCTTCTTCATGTCAGATCGTTGCTAGAATTATGTTACGGAGGGAGTACATTATCGTTTGCGTATTCATGTTTTAGTGGGCGTCAACACTCAACAACCGACCACGTACAGTTGATGACCACATGCACAGTAGCACCCTACTGCTATATATAAACCTCAACATGCTTACTTTGTTCTCTCATAGCTTATCTTAGCATTCAGTAAACAAGATTTAATTTGTAAGTAAGAGATCAGAAGASCTGATTATTATTAATGGCTTCAACATTTAGTGGGTGCATAAATTTACAGAGTATAGCAATGAGGGTTACAAACAACAAGGCAATGGAAGTTGGAACAACCAAATCTCAATCTGTAATGAAGAAAGATCTCTTTACCCCTTACCAAATGGGTCCCTTCAACCTGTCTCACAGGTTKGTTCGTCGTTTTTTTAAAAATTATTATTATGGATGTCGACTAGTTTAGTCAGYTTGYYGTCGAYGAAGGRRYAATTRCGATCGAGGATTAATTATTTGTTTTTGTTTTTAACAGGATTGTYTTGGCGCCCATGACCCGAAATCGGGCCATAGATGAGATGCCGAATGAAGCGCTTGAGAAGTACTACACCCAAAGATCCACTCCTGGTGGTTTTCTAATCACAGAAGGKACCCTCATATCCCAAACTGCTCCAGGGTAATTAATCACAATATTCAATTATTGAACTTATTGCTTGAACTTTTATATATATTTTATTATTAGTATTGAATTGAACTAAAATGATTAATCATGGGCGTTAGATAGTTGTTATAATCTTATTTATGTATTGTTTGTGAACTTTGATTGAGAACTCTTTTGTACGAGTTAATTTGTGTTCAATGATGAAAGTAAAAAATTGGAAAAGAACGATAACCTTTGTGTTTGCGACATACAAAAACTGTTAAGTTAATAAACTCGGCTTTTATATATCGATGACTTAGGCATATGTTTATCAGTTAATATATCTTAAATCTGTTTGATGAATAGGTTTGCATCTCATTGCCTCTGGAATTTGACACAGACACAAGTGGAAGCTTGGAAGAAGTGGAGATTCAGTTCAGCTGAGGTGTGCATGCTTTTTTGTCAATTAGCAACGTTGGTCTGTCGTTTCCAACAAAGGTTTACCACTTACTCGATCCTTTTTCCGTACGAATATGTTTTGTTTAGCGGTCCGTTTTCTACCTTGGACACTTGAACGAAAAAATGAACTGAACTGAACAAACCCTTGGGATTTTATTGATTTTTTTTTAATGTCGAATCGAGTCACTTGCGAGGCGATACAGCTAGTAATATGATCGTCATGCTGAATGTGGTGTGTTACATTGGTGTAGTGTACCTAACCAGAAGGCAGAGCGCCTTATTCGTGACGACAGCCTTATCGGCAATAGGTGGGAATATAATGCCAGACCCGCTCGCTGTATAAGGCACCCGCGAGCTCTTCACCCTCCTGAGATATTAAGAGTTGTTGTAAGACTATGACGAGCTTGCTCTTAACGCCATGCGTGCTGGTATGATCATGCTCATCTTGTAGCGTACACTACCTTTTGACAATACCCTCCGTATCGTATTAAATGRAACGATTGYACATTTTTTCTCTTTACTTTATGTCAAATCGTTACAGTTAATATGATACCGAAGGAGTACTCATTTTGTATTGACATGTTTTTTAAACATAATTAGATCTTGTCATGAAAGATAAAAGTCGCAACTATAAGTCTGAACTCATCTAACTATTTTTTTTTAAGGAGGTAATAAAGCTTTATTTGAGCACACATCAAGTTTAATTTGATGAATATACTTATAGATCAAGTCCATTGAATAAAAGAAAGAGTCGTGCAACTATAAGTCTGAACTTATCTTAACTTATCATCAATGCTCGTGAAATTTAAACTTTTTTTTTCCTATGATCTCGTAATAGGTTTCGACGGAATAGAGATACATGGAGCTCATGGTTACTTAATCGACCAATTTCTGAAGGATGCAATCAATGATAGAACAGATGAATATGGTGGATCACTAGAAAACAGAARCAAGTTCCTRATGCAAATTGTACAATCAATTGGTGAAGCAATAGGAAATGATAGGGTGGGTGTGAGAATCTCACCAGCAATAGACCATTTTGATGCCCTTGATTCCAACCCACTAGCATTGGGCCTRGCCGTCGTTGACGGGCTCAACAAGCTGCAAAACAAAATGGGCTCAAAGCTAGCTTATTTGCACGTGACCCAGCCCAGGTTCACGGCCCAAGGCGTCGTGGAGAAGCCCGCCGAAGAGGCCCAAGCCGATGCCCAATTGCTGAGGAAGTTAAAGGATGCTTATGATGGGAGTTTTGTGAGTAGTGGTGGGTATACCAAAGAGCTTGGGATGGATGCCATTGCTCAAGGGGAGGCTGATTTGGTTGCATTTGGAAGGCTTTTTATCTCTAARCCTGATTTAGTCCACAGGCTTAGGGTTGATGCACCATTGAACAAGTACGATCGGACTACGTTTTACACCCATGATCCCGTTTTGGGCTATACTGATTATCCTTTTTTAGGCGAAGAAACAACTAATTAAGAGCGTAATGGTTTCTTTTTGATGGAATAGAATAAATCGTTGTTCTGATTTGCATTGTTTTTCTTCGATCCCTATTGTGTTGGGACATTGATTCTTTAGTGCGTAATAATAAAAATACATGGAAAGTTCAAATTTGACTTGACAAGATAAAATAAGAAAAAATTGAAACCTTTCAAACACAAMATCACACGAGACATAGAACACAATTACATAACCTACTTGACGAACGAGTAAAGGACTATTTGCATCGAGCATTGCATGCATATCTAGTCGGTATTTTGAGAATAAGGTTGTAGCTTACTGGTAGTGCAATCACTTTCCCTGCCTTTGGTCAGGGGATCGAAACTAACCCCTTATGTTGGGGTATTTCCCCCACCCCCACGGTACACTGCTAAAATAAAACTTGTGTCGGATTTCACTCGCCTATCTTACCATGTGAAAAAAATATTGAAAAAATCAGTCGGTACATGAAGACAAAATACTACAAGAAGTATGTAGCATCTGAATATGGCAATTTGGCATAGTGGTATCTTTGATTATTAATTGAGTTAATGGCTTCCAATTAGTTACATTTGGACGGTCATATATTGTGGTGTAAAGAGACGTTAGTAAAGAACAACAACATGAACATGAAAGCATTTTTGTACCATCAAATCAATAAGATATGCCAAAAATTGCACTCATTAATAATGCTACTAGTAAAGATACTATTGGACTTCAATAAATTAAAGAAGAAGAAGAGCCCACATGATATCATATGATAATGGACTTGTTAAACCAAACCCATTTCACCATAACTACAATTTGGTGGGCCCATTTATATACCATACCATATTACCATGCTTGCCACTCGGTTTCTCAAGGTGCACACTTGGCCAATGAGTGCTTTTCTATAGTCTACCAAATACTTTCGGGTGTAGTGGTAATTGAGACACAACTTGTAGGGAAACTGGGTTTGATCCTTGAGAATACAATTGGAAGGAGACTAAAAGTTAACCACCAGAACTTATCATTCGAACCGGATTAGCCAGGGTGACGGATTGGTCCACTAAAAATTACTTTTCAAACATCGAGGTTTTTTCTTTTCAGCTTATTAAATTTATTTTATGTTAAGATAATAAGTAATCTGTTAGTTCTTTCCAACTTATCTTGAATATATCTTTATTCAATACTAATCATTAAAGGAGTAGGAAGTTAAAAAACAGTAAAACACTAATTATTACCATCATTTTGGAGTACCCTAAATCCTGTAACAAAATTATCATACACCTTTATTTGAATTTCCTTCGCAACAACCTTGGATTTCATTCTAATTGATTAAGTAGTCCTCATCAATGATTATCATCTACGTATCTCAAGGTGAATTTCCATTGTTTTACGAATTTCTATCTCTTTCATTTCTCCTTTCCGCACCGCGCGTTTCACGTCTACAATCCATTAAGGTCTCTCGCATCAATGATTAATCATCTACGTATTTTAAGGTAAAAAATTCATTGTTTTAAGATCTCTCTCTATCATTTCTTCTCCACTCACCTTCACGGCCACAAATCCCCACCCACTATCACCACAAGGAAACAAGGAAAGATGTCGACTAAGATGAATTTAATCATCTATTCTACATAACTGCACACCGCTAGAATAAATTTCCATTAGAGCAATCAATACCAAAAGTGATGTAGAAAGCCAATTGATAATACGTCCTATCTTCTAGGTGACTACTTTGGGGTTAGTGTTGTATAGTTGCACGATAGTTATCTCCCTCGGATCAAATGGCTCGGCTTATAAATAAAAATTAAATCATTCTTCCAAATTAAACTTTGATTTTAAATAAAATAAAGTTATTCAAAACTTTAAGAGGTACTAAACCTTATATTTTCAAAAGACCATTTTAATAACTTACATCAATCATTAAATTTCTTTTATTAATTTAATCTATTAAATATAGGAGAGTTTGGCAAGAAAAAAAAAGCAAAGGTGGAGATTGCTTTAGTATTAATATAATGAAGATTAGAATATATATATAAAAAATAATGTCCCTAATCGTTCTCGAATCATTTACAAAAAATTTATGTCGTATCACATATATAGGACAGACGCTAAATAAATTAAAATAACATCAACATTTTAACCCTATGAGGATTAGGGAATATAAATAAAGAAATGAAGTAACAAATTGAATCGCCTGAAGAAAAGACGAAATGAACTAACACTCTTTATCAATTAGCCTTATTAATTTATTATACACACCTAACATGAACCTTGTATAATAATCTATTGCCATACATTAAATTTCTTTATACATCGCTTAATCACTCTCGCCTTTAGCGTCAAGACTCACAAAATTTCGCATAATGGTGTATGTCACAGGAGGAAGTTGGGAGACGTCTCCAAGAGTGTCGTGTCAAACGCTTTGAAATGGTATCGAACAAGTTTATCTTCCATGACCATCGTCGTAAACATAGGGTATCTTTTCTCGTGAAACGTGATCTTCTCTTGGCGGAAAGGAGGGAGGAATACGCGACATGGCTCACCTCTTGAGTTTGTGATGCGGGGTTGTGGTGAGTAGTGTGTGTAAGTTACCAGGATTTTAGACTCCGTTGGTGGATGTGAACTTCCCACGTGTTTCTCGGACATGTGGATCCCCGGTGGCTAAATACGTTCCTGTGCCTGGATGGCGTACTCCTATCCCTGACGGATTTTTGGTCCTCCAGTCCTAAACAACAGTTTTCAACCCCATTGCCTTGAAAAATTATTCAATTACACATTCATTAGATTAATAATTTGACAATTAACCAACCATAGCAATCATGTGCAACAACCAAAATGTATGACTTTTCTATGATATACAAGCAAGGTATGTTGGGCAATTACATATAGACAAAACATGAGTTTGGAAATCAAATCACATGAATCCAAACCATAACGTGAAGGTTCCTACTTCCTAGAGTAATAAAGCGCGATTTTGTTTTACAAAAATTAGCTACATACTAACAGAAAGAGCAATATAGACATAGATCTACTTAACAACGACGATCCCAAGTTTCACCAAAACAGAATTGACAGGATTATAATAAGGATTTAGACATCAATCAAAGTATCAACATACATTAAGTATTATGGAATTCAGAAGAATTACAGTAAACTAATTAGTCTATACCCACTTTAATCCAATATTCCCATATATTTGTAAAAGCAAAAAGTTTAACCTAGTCACAAGAGAATATATTATATTTATTTATATATCATTCTAAAACTCTTTTCCCATTGTGCAATTTACAATGAGTAATTAACATTTATGCTATGCACTCAGTTTTTATAAAGCATTTCTTTTCTTGTAAACAAATCAAAGTCGTGCTGTCTTTTGCTTCTTTTTTCCATTATTTAGCGATTTCAATAACAAAGTTAAAAGGAAAAGTAAGTAGTGCCTTTCCTAGCACATGATTGGGTTTCACAGATCTCGGACATAATCTTCGATCAAGAATCAACCTATAGGCATGTACATTACGGCCAGACATGTCCATCCATGTAGATCCTCGGCACTCGAACATGGAATGATAATTCGGAAGAAGATCATGTCCATGGAACACGAGGTATCTGAGTCCGAAATAACATAGATGGTGACAATTAAACTTGCGTACGTTTTAAAACTCGAGACAATTCGTAGCTCAAGATCGAGCTCAAAAGTTACAGGTGATGTAGATCTAAATTTGACCTCCCAAAAGAAAGAAAGAACAAAAAAGATGGGAGCACAAATGATGCTTGTGGTTCAAGACACCCAAACCAACAAATTTGATTGAGTGCTTGGCAGCTAGATAGAATAGGCATTTCTAGCACCAATCGCCTTTGTTTCCTTCTCTACTAAAAAGAAAGATGAAATTGTTTTTATTGTTATATTCCATTCCTAGGATCCCAATTAATCATCACTATTCATACTTTATTAATATTGGTAAAGCCTAAGATTAGGGTTTTTATACTTTAATCATCATTTGCCAACAATCCTACATATGCTAATGGACATTGGACAGACAGGGTTGACAAGCAATCTCGTACATGTAACGAATTGCACAGTGAAACCATATGCCAAAAAAAACCGATGATTACCCGAGTCATTATTATCGGGCATACGATTGTGCGATCCCAAATGATTTTCGCAACTCCAATTTTTACAATCTTTTTTAGTTGTAACGTGCATGATTATACAGTGAAATGAATATTGAGTGCCAAAATAACCGAGCAGATCGCATCACACAGCGCCGAACTAGTCCATGGGACATTAGTGATCTAGAATCAAACCATGACTAGCCTTTTGATTCTATCAACATCATGCATGGTGCCATGTTCCGGAATTCCAGAAGAGTTGCGCCACATTAGCTTTGCGAATTCTAGCAATTATAAATACTAAGAATGTTTTCTGATAATTGTGGTTTTATCAGTCTTAACAACGAAAAACGATGTTTCACCTAATTAAATTAAATCAACATCAAATGTTATATATTCACCGACTACCTTCAATTCCCAAATGGAGAAACCTCCTCTACTTCCAAATCTAAGTTGACTAATTTAGGGTCCGTTTGGTAGTAGTGAAACATTTTCATTGAAAAGTATTTTCCCTCATTTTTTTTTCACGTAATGCAAACAATGAAAAATTATTTTACATCCAACCAAACAAGACTCTTAATCATGTTAATTGAAGAATTTAGTCAGTTAGTTGCCATCAAATGCATCTAATTTTTGACGAGTTGACATCATCTTTTTCTTGTTGCTCCTTTGAAAATCTAATTTAACGTAACAGAGAATGTTTCCACATTAAAACGTTACATAATTAAATTATTAAATGAATTTAATAAACGCGTTATTATCAATCATAATCAAGCATCTTAACCTTTCATATACCAAACAAAAAACACGACGACATCAAAACCAAGCATATTACAAACACAAAACAATTAAACCCATAATTTTTTAAATAACAATTTAACACAAATCGCCATTAAATTAACCTCAGTTTTCGTCAAACAATAAGCAGAAAAGATCCTAAAACATCGCACACTCGTTGGCAGACGCTGAAACAAGTTTGGAAATCATTCAAACAATATACTACTCCGTTTTTTTTAGATGTCTCCACTATTGGAGTTTTGGTGGTTTTTTGATCAAATTTGGTGTAAAGTGTAGTGTGAGTGATGAGTTATTTATAAGTACGTGGGACCTATAGATGAAGAGAGGTACGAGAGATAAGAGATTGTGGACCCAAAAAATAGCAAAACAAGTATCGCAAAGATTAATATCTTGGTTCGACGGAGTTATAGAAGAAGAATGAACATATTGGATTCACAAGAGAATCAAGTCGTTAATTCCCATTGCATTGTAATGATGGATGGAGGCAATCTACTTATATGACGACGAACCCTACAGAATGAATTTTTGGTTTACGCATATACAAGCGAACTTTACACATTAATGAGACCTACAGTTTTCCAATTTGATTGGGTATAATATGGTCGTATAAAAACAATCCATGACAAAGCAACAAACATACAAAATAGGCAATACGAAAACCAGTAATGTAAAGATTAATATCTTGGTTCGAGGGAGTTACATCAAGAGATGAAAATAATTGGATTCGCAGGAGAATCGGGTTGAATCCCATTGCATTATAAATGCGAATGGATGAGGAAAATCTACTATAGACGTCCACACAAGGAATGATGCAATTTTGTTTACCTATGTCAGCCGAACTCATGACTTTATGAACTAGTTCACATAGAAATAGTAATACCTAACTATACAAAACAATCAACAGAGACAAATAATAAGAAATGATATGACACAAAAGATATAATTCATTACGGTAGCAGCACTCATATGAAACAAACCTTATTATTCAGATGAATGAAAATTAAACGAGATTGCAAGAAATTAAATTAATTACCTGGAATAATTTTTGAAGCAGAATCATTGAAGCAAAGAGCACTAGACATGGCATTCTGCTGAATAGTAATCTGAGTGAAACCATAATTCATTATGATCTTCGTCAAGAGTACACGCTGGAGCAGTGAATGTACTCATCACGTCGATACAGAAAAACGTCCATTTGGTTCATCAAACTTGTACCTGTGCAAGCAATCGTTCACTCTCTAAAAACAACTGGGTTGTGTAGTATCATGAACTTGGCCTCGCTCCCTTATTCTTGACCGTGCTCTGTCCAGCCTCAACCATCAGGTTCGAGGACTTTCGCACTTCGTACGTCCACGCGCCTGCGGTCGTGCGAAACGAAGTGGCGATTTTCGGCCGACACCTCGCGTGGTACGCCCAGCCCTCGCGCACTCTGCGGCGCTTATGTTCCGTAGAGAGGAGGAGCCGCAAAGTAGAAGGTGGTCGTACTTCGGGCGGGGGAGGCGTAAGGGCTCGTTGTGACCGCGGGGACTTCTTCGAGGGCGGTGGAACTTCTCGAACAAGCCTCGGGTTTGTGTGTAGTACGCGGTACATCACTAGCTTTCCCGCCTCGGTCTGTTCGGCGTTTCGGGTTGGTCGGGAAGGTGGAGTTGACCACCCGACGGTGTAACAGCCCTCACCGTACCCCAGTCGCGGAGGATCTGAACGCTTCGCCCCCGGTGGCGGTTTGGGTCGTATGACGGGACACATCGCACGTTGTCCTACTGGGTTCCCTACACGTGGACCGGGCTTCGTAACGCTACCGATCACAGAGAACTGCGGGCCCGCCCGGTACGCGCCCATTTGGACGAACAGTGCGCCGCGTTCCGTAGGGCCTGAACTCGCGCTTGTTCGTCCGGCCGCTTCCGGGCGGGCTGCGCGGCGGAGACGGATAAATAAGGGGTGGTTTTATTTGCGCGGGCGGACTGGTGGTTGTGTTGAGGACTTACGCGTGATCGAATACAATCATCACAACATTAATACTACTACTAAGCTATATCAAGAGAAGAGATGATGATGATTGGTTAGGAGAGTCGTAGTAAGGTTGAACGTTCAAACGAGCATGAAAGTTGAGATGGTTTTACGATAGGGGTTATAGAGCCAATAAAAGGATTTGGGTTTACTCCGTCACCGGTAAACTCTCCTTCTTCATTATTTGTTAAGTTTTTGGGAGGTAAGAATTAGAGAGTGATGTTGTGAGTGAAGTGTTTATATATATATAAGGTGGTATTGGTGGTGGTGGGAGGAGGACAAAGAGGTTGATAAAGAATTTTTACGTATTTATACACGTCTAAGATAATCTAATTTTGGAAACTATTTTACTTACGATATAATATGATATCTAACTGTTATATATCAATATTCTATCATATTCTATTTAAGATTATAAATATAAGAAATTAATACTTCCTCCGTTTTTAAATATTTGCAACAAAGGATTATTTTATATCTCACAAAAAATACTCCTTTGTTGCAAGAATTCGAAAACGGAGGAAGTACATTATTATTTATGGAAATAATTTAAGAAAACAAGATTAAATAACACAAGTATCAAGGTAATAAATGTTTGAATGAAAATATTTTTTCTATTTTAGATGTTTTATGTATAACATTTTCCTTTTATTTATAATGAAAATATATTTTACAAAGGATATATTTTTCGTTATCTATCTTATCTTGTATTCCTAACACGGGGTGAGCCGGCGCAAGGAGGTGCAACCGACAGGAGTGAAAGTGGGACCCATGTGAATTTGCTGGAAATTAATCATTTAGAAGAGGGAGAAAAGATGGTGGAGTTGTACGTTGTGCTTTACATTCTTGTTACAACGAGAATTGCTATCTTTGTATTATTATATCTTTATTTCTTACGAGGGTATCGTGGCATTAGATAAATTATACTACTTCGTACTATATTTGGAATGTATGTAAAATTCACACATTAATAGTTATTTTATCTAACGTCACGATAAGGACGCTCGTTAGCTTTTACCTTTAATCGAATTTATTTTAAATTATATTTGAATTTAATTCATGATCAGGTTGTACGTCTAATTTATGATAAGTGAATGACCTAATAAAAGTTTCTGCATACGATGAATTTCAAACTCGAGATTTTTACTTAACACATGAGTCAATTCTTGCTGGTTATTATATTGATTGATCAATGGTTCAATTTTATGATCTTATGAACATTGATAAAACTTTTTTTAAATGGAATTTTGGCTTTGCTTTCACTACAGTGTAGCTAATGTGATTGGTTTGTGTTCTGTGAGTTGGAATATTTTTGGTGTTTGAGATTGATTCCTTTGGTTGGAGTTGTTTTACGGCGAGGTTAGTGTTTTAATTGATTATTGATGATTGATTTGGGTGTTTATTTTATTTGTGAAGTATGATTTCTAAGTCATTGTAATGATTTTTGTGTTGATTGATTAGGAAGTAAGAAGCTTAATTTTTAATTATTAAGGATATAAGGATTAGCATGAATGAACCTAAGAAACTCGTGATTTAAAAGTTACTGTAGAAAAAATTGTAATCGAGAAGGATATGATTTTCACATAGATAAGTTGTTGCCAAGGAGAAACTTTAGTGGCACGACTTGATGTAACAAATTTTTTTTGGGTGTTAAGAGAGCCATAAGTGCGGAATGATTAAAATCTGCTGGTATCGGAAAAAAAGTTTTAATCACTTGAACTATCAACCACTTGAACTATCTCTCACTCTCACGATTTGATGTAACAAACAATAATATACTTTCGAGTAACATTTTTTTTTGACAAGATAAGTAACATATAGTTATTGCATCAATCGATGATACTGAGTACTTACCTTAGGTTTTTGTATATAACAAACTTCTAAAATTATGGTGCGTCATTACATTTACACCCATAGTGCTATTTCAAAAAGTACGTACATGTCATTATATATGTCAATGCAACGTGTACTAAAAACACAACTAAACACATAACAACACATTGCAATTGTAAATGACTCATCTATTGATAACTAGTTTTTTGGCTTGTGTCTTGCACGAACAATATTTTTAATTGAAATTTATTTATTACTAATTTTGCATGTATGTATTGTTTTGGTTTTGATCTTCGTTTTAAAATACTAAGTATTATAAATATA